>JAUZNJ010037235.1:0-11537 GCA_034780135.1 Jordanella pulchra | reverse complement strand
CTATCTATCTATCTATCTATCTATCTATCTATCTATCTATCTATCTATCTATCTATCTATCTATCTATATAAATAAAGAGTTTTATTGAAATGGGAAATATAGCCTTTGGCGCTCAGTCCCCGGTGGAAGATGTACGCATCGAGAATGATGATGTTATGAATGAGCAGATGAATAAGGATTGGTACATCTTCCCCTCAGAGGGGCCTAATGGAGGATTGGAGGCAAAAGGAGGAAGGGAGCCTGATAAACATGTGGATAATGGTGGAGATGGGATGGAGGGTTACAACATGATATAGCATAATGCTTTTAGCAGAACACTTCTTGTTTTAAATGTCCTAGATTTGATTTTTTTTTTTATTTTATTTTCCCTCCTATAGATTGATGTAAACTATATCACATCCCCTCACCTTGTATAATGCACACCATATCACAATAACAAATAATAATAAAAAACAATGACAGTATGTTATACCTTAATATTATTTAGAAATAAGCAAAAAACAGTTACAGCAGTGGAAACATTAACTTAGACGGTCTAGACACCAAGAAAAGCAACAAAATGTGCCTTTTTGTTATACTTTAATACATTTTCTGTTAGTATTATGTCAGTTACTACAAAACAAATTAATGATCTGGAGAAAATCTTAATTTTCTATATGGCAAATTATACATAATGTCATGGTGGCCGGATCCCAACATAAAGGATATTGCTGCTCTACAAATATGTGTTAAATATATATTTTTTCTAATATAATTTTTTCTTCCATATTTTTCTTCTTTTTTGTTTTGAGCCCTGAGTGATACAGCACTTACCAGTCTCCCTGGGTATCCAGGATTTATCTTTGGTTTCAGGAAAGACATCTCAGGATCTAATTAAATAATTGTAGGGAAAAAAAACCCCAGACCTAATTACAAGCACTGAAACTAAAGAAGCGAAACCCATTACTCTGCCAAGCTATGGCTGACATGTTGGTTAAACAGCCAACTGAAAGCAAAGTTGTCATAAAGCTGTGCAGAGAACCCTTATCAGCCCATGAGAATCTCACACTGGCTAACGTGCTACATAATATTTACAGAAGAATAAGCATCCGACTGAACATATTTTGAGGTACTATTCTTATTAGCTGAACTATAATAAACAATCCTGTTATAAGGAGATAAACCTCGATATCAGCAGATTTTAAGGATTTAAATGAAATAGATGTGCTTTGCGTTTAAAAATCCAAAAATAAGGCAGAGTCAAATTGTTCTCCCTTTTCTAATCCTTCTGAATGCTTAACAATATTCAGCGTAAATGCCTGCTTTTGCATCACACACACACATTCATATCCCTGGCTTTTTCTGTGTGGCGTACAGAAACACCCAGCTCGGCCTGTGCTTAATCAGCTCTGTTTTGAAGTGCTCCCCGCTCGCTTTTTCCAGCACAGCCCTCGCGAAAGAAAAACGTCTGGACGTGGGTGGCTTCGCTGGGTCACTGAGCCCACAGAGTGGAGCATTTCATAGGAAAGGGCCCACTTAATTCTGAGCCATACATCGCGTTCACTGATTTACATGTGGACAGCTATCATTTTGTGAAGGCTCTGACAGTGATAAATGAGGTGTTTTACCTAATAGGTAATAAAAACAAATTACAGGTCTTAAGAGAAAGGATGTTCTTCATTTGGCTCTGTTTTCTGTCTCTTCGAGGGCAGGGGCCAGATTGTTTCCATATGATTGTACCCTTCATTTGTTAAGACTGCAGACAGAGATTAATAGCAGCATTTGCTGATGACCAATCTATACCATGCCTTCAGGTTTAATGAAGAAAGAATATGGTTGGAACAACTGGAAATGTCGAATAAATGATTGCCCCATTTCCTCTGATAGAGATTTCTATCATCAATAAGCAGCATTTTATTCTGTTATCCTTATTTATTTCCCTTTGGTTCACATTCTGCTGCTTTAAGTAGCTATTTTCACAGTTTTTACATGTTAAAATTATTAATTACAGGAAACTAAAATCCCTCTGCTATTAAAACTTGACTGTAAAACATTAACACATCAGTGATATTTACATCCCCCTGGCTGTAGGCTCAGAATAAAAAAAAAATTATAGTAATGAGATACACACACAAAACTCTGCTAGCTGAGAAAACATAATATTTTCATCGCAAGACTGTAAATAATTTAATGTATGAATGCCTGAATTAAGAGGCTTTGTGAATGGGGCTCTTGTCCATGATCCATCATACACTTTAAAATCGAATTAGTGAAACTATAAACAATCTACTTATGGTCAGTTGGGATTCAGTTCGGTTTTCTTACAGGGTGAGATTCTGACATACAATGTAAAATGACAAATTGCAGTCCAGAGACATGAACAACACTGTGCTCCACTATGACCAGCATTTCTTTTTCCCAACATGAAAAAAAAATATTTTCCCACACAGTACTTAGCAGGTGAGGGTGTGTTATTCTTAACCGGTCTGAATCACTACTGGACTCTCCAATTCCCACAGAGCTCATATATAAGCTCTCTCTGGTTTCTTCAGCTGGGTGTGAAAAGGTTTCCCCTTCTGGTGCAATGCAAGCTTGATAGAGTACAAGTCTCTTCTATGTTCTGAATCAGCAACGTAGGCCCAAAGCATGACAATGATAAGAAAAACAACAGCCATGGCTTTTACTAATAAAATCCAAACAGCGTTTTATTTGTTTTTCTCAGCTTCCTTTGTTGTGGTAAGCCTTTCAAAAATCCACTGAACCTCTGTCACTTTGAATTCATAAAGAGTCCACCTGAAATGTTCTTTCCTGCAGTTGCAAGTCTTTTGGATATGCCTCTCTTGGCTTTGTGAATGAACGTCTGTAAATATTATTAGGAATCAGATCTGGACTTTGACTGAACCATTCTAATCTATGGATATGTTAAACCATCTACTGAAGCGCTGGTTTAATGTTTATGGTCCTTTTTGCGCCATCTATCTATCAACGGCTCCATCCATTAACTATTTAAAAACGGTGGGCTGGGGGGATTTTACAGGTTTGTTGTGTCTCTTTCATTGCCTGTAGCAAACTGCAAACAAAACCGGTGACAACCTGTAAAAAATAGCTGTCTTTTTCCCAGTGTTTGATTTAGGGAGTTCATGGCTAATATTTGTCCTGCTTGAGATCCCTGCAGCTTCTTCAGAGTTATTGTTGGGCTCCTGGCTGCTGACAACAGCTATGCTTGCTCTTGCTTTTGGGTGGCTGATCATGTGTCAGGATTTTGTAGTTTGTTAATATTAAACTTAACATAGGCGGACTCTACTTATTTATTATTTAGATTATGTGACTGCTGATTGGTTGCAATGGATACTGTTTTGGAGTATCAGAGAACAAAACAGAAGACATACATAATTATTTATTTGTTGATTTATTAATAATTTGTATTATTTGTCTGTTTGTTTTCTTGTTTATTTATTTGAGAATCCCCACTAGTCTCTGCCAGAGTAGACACTACTCTTCCTGTGGTCCATTTTTAACTACAAAAATTTACAATAAGTACATACAACAAACCTAAAGTAGGAACAGTATTATTAAAAAAGACAACAAAACAACAAAACCCCCCACTATGAAACAACCAAACTGTGATTCTGTTATAGATTTTCTTATGAACTTTTGAGTAGACTTTCATTGTAGGTGTTATATTTTATTTCCCATTGTGTTGTTAGTTCTGTCCATTAAATATTATTACAGTGCTGTTCTTTCATAAGCCCCATGTGTTACAATAATGACTTTATCTGTATTTCTTTTCAGCAATCAAAATTGCTATGTATAGCACTGAGATGGCCTCAGCTACAAATTGCTAAAATCTCTCCTCAGACTCACCTAATTAGTTTCTGCCGGCTTCTTTGTGTGTTTGTTTGTTTCTGTTGTTAAAAACATTGTGTAGAAACTAGTGATGATCCAGAAGATATAGAGACGACACCAACACTTCTTCACAAATTGTTTCAAAACAACAAAACAAAGCTTATTCTGTCCAGTTTAAACCATTTGACATCCTTCCATCTTCTGGGATCGAAGGATGATGAATATAATTATAATTTTTGCCACATTTCTTGCAAACAGGAGGACTCCTGGATTTAAATAGAATTTGATACATGGCAGCACAATCAGCAGCTAATTTCTGTTCATTTTCTGTCTTATTCATGAATTACATTAAACATCTTGGAGTGATGTTATAAAGCAATCAAATAATCCCGCTTTGAAGTTTTAAAAATGTATTCTATAATATTTACACTTTCTGTTTGGTCAAAACGCTTTAAACTGAGTAGGATCCTTATACCCACTCAGCAGGATAAACATGTTAAAACGGATACTTTAGGCAATGTTGTGTTCAGTTATTAACAATGTCTGACTGTTGTGTGAAAATAGTTTGACCAGCTACTTGAAGGTTACCCTCATGCATCTTAATTAGATTAGTTTTGTTAGTTGTTTGTAATTGTATTTGGCCAGCTGATATGTTAATGTCATTTTTAAAAATGACGAAGAGTTATATTTACAGTAGCTAACCTTAGCTTTAGCTTTTACGGGTTGTTGTAGTTTGTAATTTGCCTGATTTAAGAGCATGTAGAATAAAATAATAAACTGATATTGGTGACATTTTCTTATATGTTCCCTTAATGTTTGACTTTCTGTTCCTGTGTTCTGGTTTCAACATTTTCCTCCCTAATGGCATTTAGAGCAACAATAACCTCAAAATATGACAAAAATCAAATTAAAAACATAAATACCTTTGGTGTTTAAGAAATAACAAAAAATGAACAAATTAAATGAATATTTTAATTGCATTGTCATTTTGTTTGCTAAGTTTGCTAAAGGGGTACATTGAAAAATACATGTAGAAAAACATTTAAGTCATCCTGAAGTTTTTCATTTTAAAATAATAGAAAGTTTTCTTTTTATTTTTTTCCAATTCCACAATTATTAAGGAGAAACAAACATGATTCTTTTTCTGAAACGTTATTTTTTTTTGTCCCTGGTTGCCTGTAAATGATGCACGCATGTATAATGACTAGGAAGTAGGGGCCAGCATTGTTTAAGTGCCACATCCAATCATCATCCTCATCATAAAGTATCACGGCTTGGAGTCCTGTCTTTGCCTCAGCAGGACCCTCAGCTGAGCTGATGCTCCAATACAGAATCACAGTAAAAGTCCCCAACATAAGGCAAAAATAAAGCCTTGGACTTAGAAGGGAGGTGGTGAAGAGAGGGCTAAAGAGTTTTGAATCCTGTGGTGAGTGCCAGAGGGACACATTTTGTTGGAGCACAGGGTGTGCTGAGTGAAGGGCACGCTGCTGCAGCAGTGTTTAGAAACACCAGTCGACCAGTCTATTGCTCAGGAGTCTTGGTGTCTGCACTGTGAGCCCCCCCACCCCACCCAACCCTTCTAAGTAGGATGGTACATCCAGCCTCACTGCATACCGCTCCTGCGCACCGCTAAAATTAGCCCCCACCCCACTGGGACCAGATGGAATTCTAAACAGAATAAACTTTTCTTGACTTGATTATATTGAGCCGTTCCAAGCTCCGACATTAAAAAGAAAGAGAGAAGGACAGAACGAGAAGGAACCTTAGAAGCTAATTGCTGTGGGTCTGGCATGCACATTGGGCATTGTGTTAAGCTGAGATGCTGCCGTGCTGCCGGAGCATTTCTCTGGGCCGTGTCTCCCTACTGTCACATCTTCCACGTGTTTGTGGTGGGCTCTCAGCTCCACATGGACTTATGCACAGCCGCTAATTAAATGCAAGCGATCCATAACTGTCTAGCTCACCAGGTCGAGCTCATCCATATGGGTCCTATTGGCACTGGCAGACCTCTGACCTATGATGTCAGCTTTTTAATCTTTCTAATATTACATGAATAAAAGGATGGCCTGACGCAGGAAACAAATCCACCGTTTTTATTGCATTTAATTAGAATCTACTGTGCATCTGATTTTTTTTATTTTGGAGCCAAATTTTAAAGTAAAAAAAACGTCTAAATTGTCTATTAAAACAACTGTTTCATTGCCTCCTCAGTAAAGAACCTGCATACTCTGTCTTTTAGGTAATAGTTGAATGAGAGAGTCAATAACATATCAAAAGAGAAAATATGGAGAAAAACTGCATACAGGCAACAAGTAAGAGATTCACTTATTTTTAACTAATTCCAGAGTATTTTAATACATCTACTTAGAGAATGTGAGTTTTTCTTATCCCATCATACAGTTAAAAGAAAAAGCAAAAAATATTTATTTAAGGACAGCTTTTTGAGGCATTTTATTTGCAGATATGAAAAGTTTTACAGCTGGAAAATTGTATATTGAAAAACATACAGTAGCCTGGGAAAAACATTACAACTGTTCTGTTTCCTTTTAACATGTTAATGTACAAAAATCAGTACAGTTTACAGTTGCATAAATTTACTCCCCCTTCCTTTGTTCTTTGAAGTCCCTCGCATGCCCTTAAATGGAAACTTGAATGAGCTCATGCATCAGTTTCATTTCTAACCGTAACAATTGGTTTTAGGCCTGACCATGCAAAAAACTATCACACAAAATAAAAAGGTTAGAAACTGCACTCTTGATTTCATGTTATTTTGCTGATGGCTAAGCTACATTATTTTTTTTATGATCATTGTTGTTAATATGAATATTTTGCACACAATTATGCAAGTAAAGGGGAAAGGAAATGAAGTACATTCTTTTTTATATCATATGTTTTGCAAACTCCAAATATGATAAAATGAAAATGATTTACAGTGTACCAGATTTCAAAATTATCTTAGCCAAGTACACAACAACACACTTTAAATTCTATTGTTAGTATTTATTTATGAAAAAACAACAACAAAACCTGTGCAGAAAAGCTAATGACACCATATGATGAAATGATTACTCAGTTTTAAAGCTGTTGTTATTAAAAGCTTCATGGTTAACTGTGGAACATTTGTAGCTCGAGTACATGGTCACATGCATTAACTGCATACTTCTTCATTAAATCTGACAGAAAGAAATTTACAGTCCAATTGTAATGTTTTAGCAACATGGATACTCTAAATTATTAGCCTACCATAACAGATTCAGTTTGGAGCACTTTCTTTAGTTTCAAATAAATGACCTCAAGTGTAATATAAGAGTATTTCTATGCTGCAGTGTAAGCAACAAAGATCTGTAAACAAGAAACCTAAAGAGCACTTAGAGTACCAAAAGAATATTCTTTAACGAAACAATCCACGGTTGGTAGGGAGGAAGAAATTGGACTTTAACTTCCTCCAAACACTGACTTTGATTACCAAGATTTGTTTGTTTCTAAAAAATGACAGCTAAACCCCAAGTCCTTCTCTAAACCGGCGTCTCGCTACACTCCAGACCTAGAGCAGTGGTTGGCCACCTACAGACCAGCTAAAAAACACAAAGAGGAGGGAAAAACCCCCTTTGTATCAAAGTCTATGTTCTTGTGACGTACCGGCTTGTGTTTATCGAATGCTGATTTTAATGCATCATTTTTATCATGGTGATTTGCACTGTTTAGTAGTCGGTCAAACCAAGATTTTCCCCTGTCCGTCCAAAAGTAAACACTTGTCTTCTCAAACAGCTTCATTTGTGTAAAGAAAGGACATAAATTCCCCTACGAAAGTCAGGGTATATGTAATGTTTGTGTTGCTTTCCTGGAGCATAATCATTGGATGTAATCTGCTTGTAGGGAAAAAAGGAGCAATGTCTGAAAGGGTTCTGCAGAAGCATTCAGGTCCTTTTAAGTTTTTGTCACGCTGCAGCCACAAACTTCACTGGGTTTTGCTGTGATTTTATATGATAGAATGACAGAAAGGGGATATTTAAAAGTTGAAATTGAACATAGTTTTTATTACCTCAGCCAAAGAGGTTATATTTACACCTGCCTTGGTTTGGCTGTTTCAAAATAGCTAAAAAAAGTTATGGATAGGTTTTGCTCAAGTTTTCAGACATGGTGCATGTTGTGACTGGCAACAAATGATACAATTGTAGTCATCATATGGAGACAGGAGTCCTTAGAAAGATTCTGAGAATACAGGTACAGTGTTAACTTAAGGTAGAAGTCACAATACCTCAGGGGAAATGATATACTTGGCAGTGGTCTGAGCTCCATGAATGCTTTTCTAGTTTTCATTTTTTTAATTCACGTTTAAAAAGTGAGGCTGGTTTGTATTCAGCACTTGAAATCAGTACCCCGCAGAGCCAACTTTTATTTATTTTTAGTGGGATGTCTTAAGGAATTTTGCACTAGTTCTAATTTTGTCGGATTAGAGGGAGAGAATTTGTAATTTCTTTATATGTTCAATTTGATTTAGGTCTGGACTTTGATTAGGACATTTCAACACTTGAATACTCTTTGATCTAAGTCAACCCATTGTAGCTCTGGCTGTAATTTCTGGGTCACTGCCCTGTTGACGGCGTACATTTGACAATATTGTTTTTTGTAGCACCATCAGCTTTCTTTTTCATTTCCTCCAATCATCTTCCCATTAACCTGCATTGTTCCCTTGCTGCCTACTGAGGAAATCCATGTCGACATCATGATGTTGTCACCATCATACCTCTGCTCTCCTTGCTCGGGCTTCTTGTTGACATTCCCTGCCATGTCTTGCTTTTATAGATTTGGGGCAAAGCCATCATCTCTCCATTTTTTGGACATGCCCTTGGCCTTATGTCTTTTAACATAAACTTGCTCTTAACTTCATTACAACTTGATCCTAGACCTTTGTCGTGTTTCTTGTACTTCATGATGCAATTTATTAGCTAAATTGCTGCAAAAATCTTTGAGGCCTTTTTACCAGTCGTTGTTTCCGTTAAATCTGTGCAAGGCATTTTATCAGTCAAACTTTATGCTTGACTAAACAAACCTCATGAATCAGTTAATACAATTCTTAAATCTCTCGTCTTTCATCTTTGTTAACTCTTATTTGCTTTGGTTATAGTTCTCTGATTGGTCGCTTGATTTTTAAAAAAAAATCTTTTACATTCTCAGAGCTGGCAGTAGGTAAATTGTTTCTACTGTTTTTTTCAAATTGAGATGCTCCAGTAGCTCAATTATTCTGAGGCTGACACGTTTCCTCGAGAGCAGGAAGGAACCTTCAGCAGACGGGATGGGGTGGGGGTCTTCTTGAGTGGAGGTTAACTGAACAGGAGACCCAGACGGTGAGCTGGCTGAGGTCAGGTGTAAACACACACCACAGCTGGCTGACAGATGTGCTCACTGACCATGTCGTCGGTGCCTCCATCTTGTCTCACCACATGTTTGGCAAATTCGTAAAAGATAAAAAAAAATTGTTCTAAAGCTGTTTAAAAATACTTAAAATGCACAGAAAAGGAATAAAAATACATACCATTGATAAAAATGTAAGCGTGGGGGGGGATACTAAGAAATAAAGGGTTCTAGTTATTGCAGAAGTAGCCTCTGCTCTCCTGGTACTCAGTAAGTCCAGAGAGACTGTGGTCGATGAGAGAGAAAGGATGACATTTCCCATTTTCTACTTTACTGGAGTGCTCTGGGAGACTCGTCAGATGGGATTTTGAAAGGATCTTTCAGAGCACTGACAGCCAAGAGCACAGCATGATTACATTCCTTTCACCTAGTGCTTTCTTTTTTTTTTCTCTCTGCCCTTTTCCTTTATGCAGTACTTGTCGGGTCAAATGAACAGACAATTTTGTGCATTTTTGTGGATTTTCTGAGACCTCTAATAAAATTCTCGCACAAATAGTCTCATGATGTAATGGTCTGGAGAAATATAAAAAACAACAAGACAAACTAGCTGCTAGAACAATTCCCAAATGTTTACACCATGAAAAACTCTTTAAATATTTACTTATCTTTGTAAAAAAGTCAGATTATCTTCTATTGGTGTAACGCTGAGAACAAGGATTCATGCTTTCTACATTTTTTGACTGATAACCATGAGGCCGGCAACAAGAATGGTGATTAGATTAAAATCTTTTTGTACATAAACTACCCATTGACTGACTGTCTTCCTGTCGGAAGCAGCAATTAGCTCTCAAAGACAAAGATCTCAGACATTTTAAACGGCTGAAAATAAATAAATGTGGCTGTTGCTGTTAAGACTGTAGGCCCTGTTTCAATTACAACAGAGGCTGTGGTCTGGGTCTCTCACTGAGCTGCTGGCTCCTTCAAGCCCTGCTTCCATGGAGACGTTTTAATTGCCATGTTTTAGTTCAGAGGGAAACAGTGAGGGGAAATGTACTGTATGCATCTTGGCCTCCCACCATGTTTTACTCATGAAGGCCTGAGGTGATTTGTCTCTTTCGCGCGGGACGCCGTACAGTAAAGTCCGAGGCTTCACAGACAATGCGTCTATTCTTCCTGCAGTGAATTGAGATTTTCCTCTGCTCCTTTTTCCCTTTTTCTGCTTGTGGATTGATTTATAAGACACAATTTATTATGACCAGCCACACAAGCGCCTTCAATTACAAGCAGTAAAATGATCTAGAGATCTGTTAAAATCATAACAATTTTATTCTGAAAGCTTTTGACCAAGTCTCTAGTTGATGTTCATCATTAGATTAGTGGTTTCCATCTGTTGATCATTATGTTACAAATGAAATGGCTCTCTGGCTCATATTCTAAAGATTCAACCCTCTTCTTTTATATACCAAGAATTGCCTATAGTTAGCTGTACAGTGCCTTGTAAAAGTAATCAACCCCTTAGAAATGATCATGTTCTACCACAACCTTCAACAAAACAAAGAGGTGTATTGTTTGACTACCGAACAAAATGTTCCATGAGGTCAATTACAAAAAAAACCTGAATGTTTTGATGAGCATCAGTATTCTGCACCCAATCTGATCCCCCTAAACAACATGTATCTCAACCAATTACTCTTCATCCGTATTTAGTTAGCGATTCTTCAGTGTTGCCACAAATTTTCACATTCTCATTCTCTCTTTGTTCACATAAGCTGATGCAAAACTATCGCATGATTTAAAGCCAATCTCTGGGCTGTTATTTTAGCTTCCTGCACAACCATTACCAGAAAACTGTATGCTTTGTGTGAAAGCAGAACTTTACCCTTGCCAACACATTCGTAGACAAACACCGGTCACCATGTTTTAATGTTAGACGACCTGTCCTCCATAAACTATTAATAGTCTGCCCCTGGTAAAATGCAGATGACATTTTATTTATCTCCATCACAGATCACTATAATATGATAACCATAGAAGTTACTCTCTCTAAATAAAAAACTGCATAAGTTAGAAGTGTTTTTGTTTGTTTCTTTGTGAGTACCACTCATGGAGGCCTTAGTTTAAAGGTGCATTACCCTAGTTTAGAAGGGAAATGTTATTTCTTAAATTGCCTCGTATGTCTATTTCCCACTGAAATGAGTGTAAGCAGAGCTGTTTTGGCTTGTTAGATCAGATGCGACTTACAGTCCCGCTCACCATTATTGGCACCCCTTCATGTTTGTCTGAGTGAATATCTTCAGAAATAAATGGAAATGTTCAAAACTTAAATCAGCACTATCTTTCAATTTGAGGTCCAAAG
>JAUZNJ010037234.1:0-11537 GCA_034780135.1 Jordanella pulchra | reverse complement strand
TGCAATGAATAAATATAATGTACAAGTTACACCTTTTGAATGCAGTTACTGAAATAAATCAAGTTTTTCAAAATATTCTAGTTTACTGGCTTTTACCTGTATAAACACAGCATTGGTCACTGACTGATGTTTCAGGTTTTCATGTAGTTTTATGTTTTTTTTGTTTTTCAAAGCTAATATTTATCAAATGTTATATTGGAGGATTTTTATAAATATTGCAACATATTTGTCATACGTTTGTATAGACATCTGATGTGGGTGTTCTTGGCTGTCTTTCTAAGGCTTTGATTTTTCATCGATATTGAAATGATATCATATCGACTGAAATTAATCAATGTATTTATAAAATATTAAGGTACGCAGGGATTTACGTACTTTGATATCTTTATGCATCAGTGATACAAATGAACTGAAGTGAGCAGATTCCAATGTGTCGGACTTTTTCTTTTAGAGAAAGGGAGACGTCAACAGACAGGCGGTGAAGTGGAACATGCATTATGTTGGTTGTGCATGACCGACCTGCATCATAATTAATGTGTAAACGTACATATTAGCAAACAGCTGTGAGCTAAAGTCTCCACTGCCATTTTATGGATTTCTTTGCACCTTTGTTATGACCTCTTGTCTTGCTGTCTGCACTTCTCCCAAAGCATAAGTAGCATTTTTTTTCCATGAATCCTGTTTCCTCCAACAAACCCAGAATAAACATGTTCGATTAATAACTGATTATTAGATCCAAGTGTGTGTGTGCGTGTGTGTGTGTGTGTGTGTGTGTGGTAGTTGGGCTCTGTGTTGGTCCTTTCCTATATATGGCTACCTTTTTTAGCTGTTATCCTCTTTCTCTGGCATTGAACAGGAGCTATGTTCCCCTTTTGAGACTGAGGATCAGAATTTTGCTGATACCTTAAAACATCTTAAAGGAAGTGAGCCAAAATGAATTAGCTTATGGTTTAAGGCCCTGCTTCTCCTTTGGTGTAAAAAAGATGATGATGTTTAGACTGGAGCTTGCCAGTCAGAGCTTATACTATCACTCCCTGCATTTCAAAACTAATCTTCCTCCCCTAACTTCCTCTAATTTTGTTAGTTCATATACTGTTAAATGTGGTGTGAGAGGTAAATGGTGGAGGATTTACTTAGAAATAGAATTTTGAAACTTTGTTGTTCTTCCCTAAATCATAACCACCTTTTGTAGCTGCAAGCTCCTTGAAGTAGGTCAGCTTTTTTTCCACATCCACAAAATTGTTTATTTATTTCTTTTGCAAAACAACTAAAGCTCAGTCAGATTGAAAAACCCAAAGCAAACATTGAGTTTTTCATCTACACTGACTAGTTTCTTTGTGCCTGTTAGTGAAAAGCATCTCCATTGCATAGTGTTGTCACTACCGCCTTGGATACGGCGTATTTAAGGCTGATTTGCAGTATTAATGTTGTTGCCAAACAGTGGTATGAATGTTGGCTTAAAAAGTATGATTTGGGTCTTATTATACAGAAGTAAGTATTGTTTACACACTCACTTTCTCCCCTTTTTTTAAACAATGGATTTCTTCTTCAGAAACTGCTGCTCAACCTCTCTGATTTTTGATTAAAAAATGAAAAACAAAAACAAACAAAAAACCTAGAATCCATGTTTGCACTGGTTATTTCCTCTCTAGACACATACGCCATAATGTCAGGCCCTAAAGTTAGTCCTACCACAGGCAGATTTAGATCTAAACTTACTGTAAATTAAACAAGAAGTTTGCTTCTGATATAAAGTTAGAACAACATCTCTAAAGTGAAACTAAACAATTTGTAAAGTGTGTCAGCTATTGTTACTTAACTTTTGATGGCGTTTCTCAAAGAATTCATAAATTTGTCAATGATTAGTAGAATAGTCTTTATTAGTGTTACACAAATTGAATAATTGGCATAAATGCAGATCATGTTATGGTATTTTATATATGTATGTATTTATATATGATTATATGTCTGCAGCACTTTCAGCTCTAAAAATGACAACTGTACATTTTAGATAACATTTTAACTTTGGGCAACACGTTGTGGCAGTTTGTCTCTTCTCCTTACTCCTGCTCTGCATCCCCGGCGCCTACTTTTTAATACAGCTGGTACTTTTGAAAGAAGTTGATGTATTATTTCAGCTTTAGAGATGTTAATGAGCTGCTCCTGAGCGTAAAAAATCAATGTACTATGGTTGCTGTGGTTACGTATCATAACAAGTCTCCAAAAAGGACAAAAATCTTAGTGAAATCCCTCCAGTTTCACAGCACTCAACAACAGAGGCGAAAAACATCAGAAAAATGAAACTGATCCAAAAACGGAGGAACTGAAGTCCTCTTAAAAAAGAATATCAGAGTAAAGCTAGCAGAGCTACTCCCACATGCAGCCACCTTGAAGCAGCTCAATTCTAGAATAAAAGCAAAATTCATCCACAGCAACAGCATCGAGTTCTGCACCAAGTCCTTTGGAGTCCGGAGGGGGGGATGCCTGCAACCAGACAGACCCGAGCAGAACAGAAAACTGAAGCTCTGACAGTGAAGGATGGAGAGAAGGTAATATGTAATATGATTTTTCATCAGAAACATCTGTGCTATTTTCTCCCACCTGACACGATGTTAGATTTCTGGATAAAATGAACTGGTTTTTATAATAATCTGAATTGTGTTTTCCATGTTTGCAGCCCTATAGCAATTTGGCAAAATTCTATTGGCTTTACTGAAAGGACTCTGCAATATTCATCTGCTGTTTTTGTAAAGCTTTGTTTTTTTCACATTTTTTTTTATCAGACTAATTTTTTGAAGTTACAGAATTGCTTGTAATTTATTTTTCCTCAGGAAATTTGGAACAGAAGAACAGACACAAATAGCACAACACAAGCTTGTTTCCTTCCCTCTCTTTATAAGCTGTTAGCAAGGATCAATTTATAACAAAGAAAATCTAATCATCTTTTGGGTTTTTTTTAGATAACATGTTTGTAAATAGTAGTTGCTTATACACATAGTCCTTTCTGGTAAATAATAAATTCAATCTCAGTCCCCCTCTTTTTTCTCAGGATTTTATTCTGTGAGCACTAAGATTTAAAATCGTTGAAACAATGCAAGAAGAAAACTTAAGATCTCTTTGTTAATGTTGCATTGAATGGACAACTATGAAGGAGTATAAGGTGTGTGGGTGGGTGTGAGAAAGGTGGTGTTCAGTGGGATGGGTGCATGGGGGGGGTTAGGATCAGATCAAATGCACTGACATAAATAAAGCTTGATTATAAACAATAATCCTGCAATGAAATGTTACTCTAAAAGCTCAACACCTTGTTTGAGTTAAATCAGAGAAGCTTATTTTCAGTCTTCGACTCCCTCTAATTATTTAGAAGTATCAACTTTTTTTTTCAGTCAGACATTTGTGTCAAACTTCTGCTTTTTTGACCAGTTCTAATAAAACCTGCAACATCTCAAAACGGGAAAACACAACCACAAATGTTTTAATGTATAAATTACTGTATTGTAGATTTACACATCAAGACAAAAACAGATTTGAAATCTCATGTTGAGAATTTGGAACAGCTAAAACAGAGAAATGAATCCCCCGACTAATAAAAACAAGCTAGTCTTTGCCTCTCCTCCTCCTTCCATCGTTCCGTTTCTGCAGCCATCCTAAAATCCATCCATACCTCTGAATAAAGCGGTTAACATGACCAGGCCTGGCGTCCAAATGTGATTACACAAGTGATTTTTTAGCCCATCCAACCACTAATGTGACAGGCAGCCATTTTCCTCTATAGTCTCACATACACACACACACACGCATGGCAATCTCACAAAGACTGTATCCCATGATACACACAACAACTTACACACAAACACAAACTCCCCAGACACTCATAAAATTAGATGGACAAAGATAAGAGGAGGAGAAATGGGTAAAAGGGGGAGCTGGGGGGACGGCACAGGGGGAGGCAGGGGAGGGGTCAGGGACAACGGGGGAGGAATTTGATTGCTATTGCTTCCGTTGTCTCTGTGCAAATATGTGTGTGTGCACAAAGAGACAATGAGAAGTGTTATGGACAAGGGTGGTGAAAAAATGTGAAAATATTTTTAAAAATCAGGGATGCCAATCAAATATTTATATTTAAATTATCTGAAGCTTGAATACTGAATATTCCAATCAGCTTTTAAATGCTTCAGCTTTTTAGCATAATGAAGGTGGAAAAAGTTAGTGAAAAGATTGGATGGAATTAAATATGATTTTTGTTTCCTCTTGCCTTATCTGACTCACTTAAGTTCTGTTATTTCCAAATGATTTAAAGAAGCTGAAGTCCTTTGAGAACAGTTATTGTGGAGCATTTTACCACCAAACATCAGCAACAGCGTTAAGAATCAAGAGAGGAAAAACATGTAAAGCTTTAAGTATTTCCTTTAAATCTTGTAGAAAATGGATCTTTATGGGATGTGAGTGATTTTAACTAAGGATTATAAAGAGGAGATCAATGGTGAAGCTGTTTTGACACAAAGCATTAACAATTTCACAGTAATTTATTGTAAAAGATAAATGTCTATTCATTCTAACTGATGACAGAAAATGTATGAAGCAGCGTATTTATAGAGCTGTTAAAGTAAAAGCCTCTAGACTCACAGTGAGGAAAAAAGGGGCATGATTTACACCTAGCACTACCAAAGCTAATTCTTTATGTAAGTCAAAACACTTCAATCATTTTTTTCATTTCATTGATATTGTTCCATTTGTGTTTCTCTCTGACAGGCCACTGCAGCTTTTAACCACGTTAGTAGCACCACTGAGCTGCCTGGAACCAATTTGTTACAGCTTGTTATTTCTTTGAGTAACATTGTAGTCATGTCTTCTCTCTGTTGTTGGACTTTTGTTTAGTTTTCATGGTGCCCAGTTTGCCTGGGCAACAAAAGGCAGTGCACCATGTTCTATTCTGTTCTATAAAACCAAAAAAAGCTGACGGGAGGAAAGAAAATCAGACTAAAATGAGCAAGCTAAATCTCTACATTCTTCTTTCTTTTTTTGCTGCTGGCTAACACTCTCCCTATCTAACCCCCTCCCAGACAGATGTGACACTCGGGACTCCCCCTCTTTCCACTCTTCTTTGATGGATAGCAGGCACATACACACACACTCTCACTGATGTATTGCCACAGGGTGGGGAGGGTGGGATGAGGGCGAACGATTACGGGAATTGTCATTCGCCCATCATTTGTCTGCATTTGTAAACCATCAACGTCAAGAGCTCTCTCTCTCTCTCTCTCTCTCTGTCTCTCCCTCTCTCTCTCTGTTTCTCACATACACACACACCTACACACACGTTCCTTTATGGGGTTTTAGGGGTGTCTGCGAGTGTCAGTAACAGTGCAAGAGAGACGAGAGTGTGTGTCAGAAAGAGAGAGAGCAAAATAAATTTTGTGTGTGTGTGTGTGAGAGAGAGAGAGAGAGAGAGAGAGAGGGAGAGTGTTTCTGCCATTTTCCATCACCATCTCCAAAACTCACATTAAGAACATTATAGACAGATCATGTATCACTGGTCTCGGCCGTTGTGTGTGTGTGTAAATCTGTCTGGATGCACCACAGCAAGCTGGGATTTTGTAAATGCAGACATAATATCAGAACATAGAGGGAAGGTGTTAAAATTAGGTGAAGCCTAGAATGTATGTTATTTATACTGTCTTGTTGTTTTAATTAAAGACAATCTCAAATTAGCTTGTTCTATGTGGAATAGTTATACATTTAAAGTAAGACCTGTAGTGTACATTTATGTCAAAATCAAAATATGAGCCAGAGAAGAAGCAACTTCTGTGTATCATATTGTTTACAAATGGAGAAGGGTAGGACTGAGCAGAAAGGTGAAGGCATGAAGATGTCAGGCGATGTCAGGTCCACCATGTCAGGCAGAGAAGAGAAGTAGGTCCTACTTAAAATCCCTGTAGAAACTGTGGGCCATTGATCCAAGGATAAGGTTCGTTAGAAATCTAGATACTAGATGGGCCTCGGATCTTTGCCAAGGCAAAGTGACAAAGTACCTCCTGACAGAGGATAAGAGATTCAATGCTGCACATTATTCATACTGGTTACACCAAACAGACCCGTAAGCTTTTCAAAAGGAGAGACACTTATTCTGAAGATGCTTGGTCATGTTGAATAACACAAGCCAGGGAAAAAAAGACCCGAGTGGAAACAGAACACTAAAGCAAAAACAGGAGCAGACAGGTTGACTGAATACTGTCTGTACCTTGCATGGATCCTATGGCTCTAGGTTTGGAATTGGCTTATGTTTCAAAGTCTAAGATGTGGTTAGCAGACAGAAATAAGCTCCTTTTCTAGTGGAAAGACTAAAATATTTTGTTTGTTTTTTTTGTAAAAATGTTGAATTAAGAAGCAGCGCAGCGTGACATTATAACAATTTTTGTGCTAGCTGTACTGACTATACTGACTAAAACAAAACAAAAAAATACGTTTTTCTTACATACGTTTAAACGTATTTATGAGATATAACAAAAAAGAAACTTGTTTGGTTACTAAATGATAAGAAAGTTTTAAAAGGTATCAACAAACTACCGAGCTTTCCAAATCTATGCTTATTTCCAGCTTTGTCTTTTGGGTCCAAAGTATATCTGTTCCTGTTACAATTTTCCATAAAAAAGTAGTCCTAAGATTAGGAAGGTAGTTAATCTGTGCAGTCAGTTCATCAAGATTACGAGGAGCAGATCTCCACTGAGAGGCCAGTCTGACTGCTAACCCAAGCTAAGCTAACTGAGCAGCTGCATTGGAAATCCTCAGTAACAACAACAGCCAGAATGTCCTGCTGCCTGTTATCTGTATTAAAGTACAAATTGTGTTGATTATTAGATATGTAGTGAAAAACTGCACATTTTAGAAAATACAAAGTAATGTTTTTTTGCTAGAGTGTTTTAAACATTTTAAGTAATCTAAGCATTAATTGTTTTTCCACTTTTCACTGACAAAAGTATTTCAGTGGAGTAGGCCAACAAATGATCAAACAAAGCACTTTAACTTTTAAATGTACATAAGTGATAAACATTTTCCTAGTACAGGATTCCCCTTTAATTCTGTGGAATGGGAACATAGATGTTCCATTTTCCATGGTTCTATGCTTACAGGGAAAGTATGAATTCAATTTGCCATTTCCCAGAGATCTTTGTGTCCTGCCATCTTTGACTCCACTATCTACTGTCTGCTTCGTGTAAATATCTGGTCACATTAGACAGAATATCAGGTTCCTGTACCTGCAGACTTATTACATTTTTTTATTTTAATCTATAATTGAATTTTCTCAAAAAATGATATTTTGTCTAACGTAAGTTTGCCTGATTATTAGCAGAAAAATCTATCTAGTATTTAAAACATTTGTTTTTTCTTTTTCCTGATACACGTTTTCACTTAAAAAAAAAACCCATACATATCCTCATCTGCTCGTTTTCCCTTTTCACTTTTCTGCCAGCCCTTTTTCTGCCACTCGGTTTTCCACCAAATGTTTTTCCTCCATGTGCAGCTGGATTTGTAAAAAACAGAGACAGTGGGCTTTGAAATTGCTATTTACTGTATTGTGTTTACAGTCTAACACTGAAAACACACCAGTTTGCAGGAGCACAAAGGTTTGCATAGGTTTTCTAGGGTGCTTTCAAAATAAAAGCATGTTCTGCAGATGGACTGTTTTCACATTTAATGAGACAAAACATATCTTATGAAACTCTAACATTTGAATAACCTTCCTAAAACCTGTTAAATATCTGGGCAATATGCCCGGAACAGCATGCCAAAGATCACTTTAAAGCTATCATGTATGTGTTATGTAATATGAAGGGGCATTAGAAAACAAATAGCCATGCACACTGAAATGAAAGCACACACAGAACTGCACATGTAAACTGTAAATAGGGCGAATGACGGAGCGAGCTCCATCTGTCCAGCATGACTGATAAACACCATGCAATATGGGCTTCAGAAGTTGTGTGTGTTCAGGGAGAGGTTGTGATGACACTGAATATGAATTCATCTGTGTGGAGTCTTTTTGTATTAGGGGCCCAAAGATATCCATTTTTTTGTATTTATTAAGCCCCCCATCCTTTTAATAATGTGAAGAAAATGTTTTACGCGGAAAATATCAAACAAATTATGCAAAGAGTGTTATAATGTAAGTCTGAAAAATATTTTCAACCTCATCCCTTTTAGAGGAGGCGAGCCATACGAGGAGTAGCAGGATGAAATGTCCCCTCCAACCAATACCTTACCCACTCCAGTCAGACCAGCTGATCTTTCTCATTTCTCTGTCCCCTCCGATCAAGAGGTCAGCCTAAAGTGTCAGCTTTTCTCAAACACATGAGACGGGTTGACATCGCTACACACTTTCCAATTATCCAATTAAAAAAACTTAAATCCTAATTTAAATAATATTCTGTTGGGATCTGGAGATTTTGCCACCTTCCTCCAGCAGAGCGCGCCGTGGGTCTCCTGGGCTGGAGCCCTCAACGCACCTGAGGATCATCAGCCCATCAGGAGACCCTGCCTTCATAAGCAGAAGTCAGACCATCCTTCGATGCCGCAGTGTTGACCAAGTTTGGTTAGCGACCTAAGCCTCTGTACCTGTAGAATCTTTGTTGCCTCAAGCGAGGACCCAGATTCTAACCTGCGTCTGCCTTCTGTTTCCAGGAAACCCGCCTCTAGTCTGAAGCTCTGGATGAGCTTAACCCGAACCTCTGCCTGCCTGCTCAAGTGAGCCTGTTAACGATCTCAGCCTGGATTGGATCTCTGCTGCTCTCATGGGAGAGCTGGAAACTCAATCAAGGTTTGAAACTCACTAGCCCGAAGCTAGACGCTGCTGCTGCTGAACTCTCTGCTGGACCAACATTCTCTGGACCCTACTGGTACTCCCCTTCCCAAGGATCTGTCAGAACCACCACAAGGTACTATCAGAACCAATTCATTGTCACGTCACCTGATTACCTGGCTAACCGAACCTTCCGGCCTACAGACCTCTGTGATCCCCGTCCCGGACCCGAACCAGAACCAGTTCATGTTTACTCTGTGAAACCTTTAATAAACATTGTTAACTTTTTCCCCTGCCTCCTGTGGTGTTCTGCATGTGGGTTAGGTTCATTAATCCCAAAATGACATATGCTGGATGTTAAAGCGCAGCTAAAAAATGACGTGGTTTTTGGCCTGATGCATATTTTTTTAAAAATGGGATTTCATTGCATTTTTTTTCCACAGAACATCCATGCAGAATTGCAAAACACATAACCTGCATGTTTTGTCTCAAGAAATCTATAACAGCAAGGCCGTGTACAGTAGTTTCAAAGTGTCTTTGTTAGTTTCTTTGTTTTTCTGTGGCAGTGAAACATAACCTGCTTGGCGTATTAGCTACAAAAAGACCCTTGCAGCTAATACGAGTAAGGATTGCCTCTTTGTCCATCCCCTGCAAATCTCTTGTAGAGTAACTTTCTCAAGGTCAAAAGTAGCTAAACTTTAATCTTACTAACATTGACGGCTTTCTCATCTCACCAAGATGTTCACCATGACTTCCTCACCAAGGCAGCTTTTGTTTTCTGTTCTTTATAAATCAAAAAGCAGCTTTATTTCAAAATGACTTCAAAGTGGTCTTAGAAAACTTAAGACATGTCTCTCTTTCATAGTTTATGCTAAATACTATGAGTACAATGCATTGTGACTTCTATTACTCTGAGGTTATTTTTCAGACTTGAGGACTTCCTGCCTTGTATGTACCATATGGCTGTACAGTGATTTTACATTATTTAGGTCCACTTTCCTACTGTAATCTTCACATTTTAAAGTCTCGCATATTCTTCTCAGCCCTTGTGCTAATATTTTCTTATACACGATTATAATGCTTCAACAAAAGCTTTTCTAACTCTTCAAATATCAGGAAGTCAGAGGCCTCTGACTGTTTTTGATTTAATCTAGCCCTTGTAACCAATGTTACATTTTTTTTTATACATGTACCTTTTTTTGGTTAAGGCACTGAAACTCATATTATGTGCATTATGTGTTACATCGCTACAGTGCTACATTTATAGTAGGCTTAAAAATCTAATTTATGATTTTTTGTTTTCTTTTTCTACCAAATCCAAATAATCAAGGAATGACCTGTAAAGCAATAATGTTTTACAACAAGCAATAAAAATATATCACACTAACTGTTTGCTGGGCGATTAATCAGTTTCACGGACCACTGGTCCTATAAGTGTCTGAGAACGCATGGACTGCTTTGCTGGAAGGTAAAACATTTCCATGGACTGTGCTGTGCTAGAGTTGTTTTGTGATGTAGTAATTTAAAATCAGCTTCAATGATGGAGAGTGTTAGCTAGTTGTTCGAGCTCCAGGTTGTGTCATGATGAAACATGTCAGCAGTTTGTTTCCTGTTACTCAGTTTCAGTAGGAGAGTAAATCACCAAAAATAATTTTAACATAATAATTACAGTCATTGAGACGGTAAACCTTTCACCTGCTTTATGCTATTTGATTTATTAGGTGCAGATGTCGTAATTATGTGAATGTAATTTATTTCTCTCCTAAGAGACGTTAATGTCTGCAGGACGTTTGTGGTGCTTCAATCTGCAGCCTCATCCTGTGACATTATGGTCACTGCCATTACAGCTGTTTATATGGCAGTCCCCAGGGTTAAAGAACAGCAGCTGACTTGATTGAAGGTTTTTGGGGGATTTTGATGTGGCTAGTTAAAGAGTTAACTAAGGAAGAAGATACGTTTGTAGCAAATAATGCATCTTAAATATTGTAAAATGTTGAACTTTAGCATTACAAAACTGCTCCAGTTTTAAAGCTGTAAAGAAAGCAAATCAGAATTTTAATTTTTGTGTACTGTTTTAAGTAATGAAAGTCTTTTCTAATAATGAAATCACATTTCGAAATAATTTAAACAACAAAATAATAAACCAAATGTCATTTATTTTCAGTCATTTTCAAAGACATAGTTTAAACTTAGACATAGATTCTACTTCTAAGCAAATTCACAATCTAATTAGGAAACCAATAATCATCAGTTGAATGAAACTGATGAGTGGATTTCATTTTATTTTAACTTTTACTATTTAAAAGGTGAAGAAGTAACAATGAAAAGCTTAAAAAGCTCAACGATGACCCTAACCTGTCTGCTGGACACACAGCCTGAGATCTACTGATTTGTGAGATACCTTTATTTACAAGCAGCTGTTTTAGTAATGTGTACGTTGACAGAGAGTGTGAGGGCTTTAAAAAGGTCAGTGTTTTTCTGTGATGTGTGAAGAATGAAAAAAATAAATTCTGGGGTTGAAAAAGGTCACATCTGCTGTGTTTGCCTTCAGGCTGAAACAGATTTCTTTTTCACAACCTGAGAGTGAATAACTGATTAGATGGAGTCAAAAACATTTCATTTTGGTTTTGGTATTTATTCCTCCTTGTTTCAGCCAAGACACAAATTAAGCACTGACAATTCAAACTGGTCCATCCATCCATCCATCCATCCATCCATCCATCCATCCATCCATCCATCC
>JAUZNJ010037233.1:0-11538 GCA_034780135.1 Jordanella pulchra | reverse complement strand
AGTCCGTGATCGCCCGTATGCCTTGCCACATGCTCCTGGTGTTGTTGGCGTCCTGGAACAGGTGCTGGATTTTCTGGTTGTGGTTCCGCTTCGCTAACCTGATGGCAAGGTTCAGGTTGGCTCTAGCTGTCCTCAGTGTTTTGTTCTGCTTCTAACTTTTCCTACATGAATTCTCTTCATACACGTGGGCATTTCTAACACACGCATATACATGCACTTGTGCATGCACGCACAAACAAATGAACTCTCACAATGTTATTTGGCTTTCAAAGGACATGTTTTTGGCTAAAACTATGTTAGTTGTTAATGGCTGCCTCTACCTACTCCATTGTCTTCAGCTGATCTGGTATCCACCGGCAGCGTTAGATAATTCCCAAGGGCATCTTATTATACACAGTTAATGGCGGAAAGCAGGATTACAGGAACGCAAAGTTAAAAGGCTGCAATACTCCCACTAAGTTTGTGTCGAGAGACAAGAAGGAGAGATGCATTTAAGGTCTAGAAATGCCTGGGAAAATGTAGCTTGAAGCTTCTGTTGGTGCTACTCCAGTATTTGGTCCTGAAAGTTGCTTAACTACTGAAAAGCTATTTGTACACAGCGATGTTATGACTGTGTCGCTGGGAATTGTAGTTAAGCTAGTAACAACGCTGCTGACATCGCTGTGTTTACCTTACTTGACAGTATGTGCCTGTACCTTGGACGTGTTGCCAGTCCATAACAGTAAAGTGTACAGGTATCCAAACATTTAAAGTATATCTATGCAAATGTACAGCCATGCAAAGGGATCGTATAGAGGACATGCACCGCTGTCTGTTTACGGTGCCATGCTGGATGGCATAAAACCAACTGCATGGGGCGTGATAATAATGGGAGATATTTACTACAGAAATGTAATATAAAATGAGTGGAGAACCTGCCAACCCAACATAGTCTACATATGTTGAACATTAAGTTATTGAGTGAAAACAGAGCTACATTGCAAAAGGTTCTCTTGTTGTAGAACAGGATCCCTATAAAATGCCTACTAGCCTGTTTTCACAGATTTAGGACTGCCATCTGTCAGACATCCCCGGCATCGCTTACGACTTGTATAATTATTCATTAAATCGGCAGTCATACTTTTCAGGAGCAAAGCCTGGCGGCCCTCCAGGTTTATAATACACTTGGGGAAACCCTGCATGAATGTTAAAAGATGAAACTCTACACTTGTTTATGACTAGTGTCAGAGGCAATTTCTATCTATCTAGAATAATTTCTACAACAATCCTTAAAGCAATTCAACTAACTGTTTAAGAAGTAAACCCTGCAAATTCTGCTACTTGTAGTTGGTTACAGCTTTGTCTCTTCACAAAAGGGTTAGGGTTAGCCTTTTTGTTCTTTCAACAAAAAGGGTGAATCTGGCCTGAGTGATAAATCGTTTACTGTATAAAATAACCACAAAAGACCACGGATTAAAAGAATGGTACCTTTATTAGCTAATAATCACTACAAAAATACTAACACTACTGAAAATAAGCAGAGGTTAAAAAAAACTAATAAAAGGAGAAAAAGGGGTGTAAGAGTCTGTTCAAGAGTCTGTCAGGTAGGTTCAAGCTTTAAACCTTAATGGAGTTAAAGTGTCCTTTAAAAAATAAAAATAAAACAATAAAAAATAATGTGAATAGACCCTAACACAGAGATATTAAGTTCAGTCAAAAGAGTAAAGGTTTTGCAGTGAAAAATGGATAATGACTCAGAAATGCATTATTCGCAATAAAGATGAAAGAGAATGGGTTAGCTTAGCTGGTCCCAGGAGTTTTGGTTCCTTTGATTCTGGCTAAAACAAAGGAAGAGTTAGGCTCACAACATGGCCTACAAATGTGGCCGGGCATGAGGTAGCTTGGAGCTAAAGATGCTAGCCAGTCCACTGCAGCATTCAGTCCAGACCCTCTTAAAACCATCAAAGTTAAATCAGAGAGAATATTTCAGGTAAAACACAAACACATACACAATATCTATTCTACCGATCCATACAAGCAGGGCAATTATTAAGCATCAGAAGGAAGAGGAGAAGGATGGATAATACAGTTGACTTTATGGAAAGGAAGGGCCTTTCGGTTCGGTTTGGTCCGGTTAGGAGACCCAGCCTTTGGTCTAGTCAGTTCATCCGCAGGCAACTCTGGAAGAGATTTGGATCAATCCGATGAAACCGGCGTTGGAAACACTATGGGGCAGTCCGGCAGCTTCACATTTTGGTTCAGCAGCTTCTGGCGGCTCCTCTGGAAAACAGCAATTGGGACCCGCTGTTCTGCGGGTCAAAATTGGTTAGTTATCTGTTTCAGAAGGTGGGTTCAATAACACTATGTTCAACTCTGTTTGAATCACAGGTAAAGACACTATGTTCAAGCTTTCTGAATCGTAGGCAAGGTTCAGTCTGACTCAGTCCAATCAGCCAAGACTCTTCTTTGGTGGCTATTTACGTAGCTACAGCTGAGAATCAGTGTCTCTCGCCCTATGCGGCCTTCAGCTACTGGCAGAAGAGGAATTTGAATAGGAGTCAGACCCCTATATAACCTCCGTTTCAGGATGGGACGTCAGGAGGTTGTCGCTGTCATTACATTTCTAACATTTGATTTCAACGATAAGGAAATGGACAAGTACACAGAAACAGCTGTGATGTAAACATTTTGTAAGACAATATATGTACAGCCATTTTTTGGTTAAAGATCCCTAGATTCCTTTAACACAGAAATAGATAGATGCACAAATGCTACCTACAATGTTTTTTTTTTTTTTACCATTGATCAAATCATCCATGACAACAAGAACTACAAGACCTGCCATTTGGAGCATAAAACTCATATTTCATAAGCCAGCAGAAAACCCTGCTGGTGGCCTGTAGATTTTCCACATCCACACACAATAAACTCAACCACTATTGCACAGAAGATACAAACTCTAAGGCTATAGCAGACACACTTGTCCTTTTATGTTAGCATTGCTTACAAAGCAAAAAAAATTGGGAAAAAGACATCAATGCAGAAATGAATTTTACCATGGGTGTTAGCTGTAGACTACAATGTAGAGTTATTTCGACGAACTAAGAGTAGACCTCTTCTCCATGGGAAAAATAGAGACTAAAGAAGATTTGATAAAGTAGCTGGTCTTTTTTTTCTTTTTCTCTACCTAATAGGGTGATTAGTTACATGATGGCTCTTTTCTTTGCTGCTGGGTAAGCTGGATAGCTTGCCTTCTCTTTCAGAGGAATTTTCTATCTCTCACCTCAAAGGGAGGCAGATGGAGGCATTCATATGGAGGTCCTGAATCACAGTAATTAAAAAAGCTACAGACAACCCTGTAAAGCCAGGCAAACATAAGAGAAGTGCTATGTGAGGATAAAATAGCAAAGAGCAAGGATAGAGAAAGCCGATGTTGCATCCGCCTTATCAATTGCTTCTCTTTTTCCTTCATTCTGTTTATATCCTGGTTACTAGTGCTGAAATTAAATCTGTTTAGACATTTTTTGGAATGTGGAGTGCTGCTGATATGATGATTGTGGCAGTGTATATCTAAAGCCTTGACATTTGGTTTTGGTGACTAATAATTCAAATGAATGGTGACTAGCCAATGAAAATCTTGATAAGGGAGGCCTGGGCATCTTGTACATTGTGCTCCCCCCCAGCATCTGCGTCAGTACGCATATAATTGTATGCAGATGTCACACAAACCTGCGTAAAAACAACAATAAGACTGAGGCTGTGATTTAGCCTGCGGAATAAAACAAAGATAAAGTTGAATACAGCTGTGCTTTCTTGTTCATTACTTGTGTAATATTTAAATGGGTGCACTCATCTGTATCTTTTCGGCAATTAGCTTTCAAGACAGGCTTCCAGCTCCTGTCCATAGCTCCATATGTTCAAGTTAACCAGAAACAAAAAAAAATGTCAAACATTACTATAAATGTATGCTCATATGTTTTTGCCTGTTATGTTTAAACTGGGTATTTTTTGTCAAATTCCTCCATTAATGAGAACATCAGCATCTGAAAATCCCCATTAACATCACCTGCTAGACTAAATATCCCCACTGTCATCATTTACCCTTTCTTCCTAACCTTTGCCTTATCTTGTTTGTGCAACAACAACCAGAGATATAATCAAAGGAAAAGTGTGGGATTAACACTAGATGTAGGTGAAATAAGGAGATTTGAAACAGCTGTGAAAAAAAGTAAAAAAGGAACACTAAGGAGTGGTGCAACACTGAACAAATTAAACTGATTAAGAGACAGTTTTGAATCTTAATCAAATATTTTCTAATTAAATGAAGGTTAAAAAAATGCAATAACACAGAGAAAACTGAAGGAAACTAAAAACTGAACAGTAAAAAGACTACCATTGATCTAAGAGGATAAACTGAAATACAGACTCACAAACCTATCAGGAAACAACCAGGAAGTTATTTTAATTACAGACCAACAAGAATCCCAATACCAGATGGATGCTAAAAAAACATACATGTATCCTCATTGCTGTTGTGGTTTCTAACACTAACAGTGACAGCAGAGCATACACTGCTTCTACACAATCATTTTGTTAACTCTAAGAAATCCAATGTATACCATAAAGAGATTTTAAAAGGAACTCCGACTCAAAGAGTATTTTTTAAAATGTAGACACGTATCACTTTCTTGTACAAATTTTGCATTCAACTTCTAATCTTGAGTTTTGATCTGGAAAGATTTAACCCATACATCTCAGACTAAAAGTGGATATCAGAGCAATGAATATGTCTATCAGTCTGTCTGTCCATCAGTCTCTCTTGCACTTTACTGATTACGCTTGCCTCAACCTTCGCAAATAAGACTAGGGCTTATTTTAAATAGATCAGGTGAGATTGGTGAATGAAAACCCATCACCTGAAGACCCCTTTGGGGGCTGACAAATATCTAATTTTTGTCAAGGAAGCATTATATTTGTATTGTATGAAGAAAAAATAAATATGTACAACCTAGCAGCAGTTCAATTGCACTTGTAGTAGTTAGGCTATTTCTCATTATGTTCACCTATTGGTCATATCAAACTTTTTCTAATCTATTAAAACTCAAGTAACATTTAAAAGCTTACACAGAAATACAGTATATGTCCAGCAAATGCTTCAGAAAAATAAAACACTGCATTCATTTTTGCTTTTTTGTCTTTAGAGAGCCAACCAAGCTTGTCTGCAATACTCGGGGATAAAAGCAAGCTATACAGCAGGGGGACTTATGAATCTGCTGAAATGGTACAGAGTGATGGCAAATCATTAAGTCAAAAGAGAGCTACTGCTTTGTACCAGAGGGACACACAAACAAATACAAACAAAGGTGGCCTGATGGGAAATGAACATTTGCAGCACATTAAAGCCTTGCAGAATGAAAAACATCACAAGAGTCAATCCTTTTAGCCGCTGTACTGAGACATGTACTGAGACCCAGTAGATGGGAAAATTAAAAGTAATCTATTGATATATTTTTTTTATTTCTAAGCATATTAGTTTATTAAAAACAAGTCAGCAGGTATAGAATGCTACAAAATCAACAATATGCGGGTGTGAAATACATTTTTAAATACTCTATACCTCTTCAGTGATGGAACAGTTTTTTTTTTTTGTTTTTTTTTGAGGCCATACGGGTGCACAATTGGGTCAGAGGATAAGCAAGCCCCTGTGGACTATAGAGAGATGCAATCTATCTCTAGCTGTGCTTATGTCCTACCTTATCTTGTCTCACTCACCAGCATTTGAGAATCTGACAAGCATTTGTGGAAAAACAAGCATGCCTTTAGGGCACAAATGATTGGTAAAGAAGATGCCCGAATGCTTTAAATCTTTTCTCCACCATGCAATTTTTTTATGTGGTTTCACATTAGTAATTCAACAAGTTTTCTGGCTCAGTTAAATTTATTCCAAAACTGTTTTTACCTAAGTGTTTATTATCAGCTTTTTGATTCTAGCTGTTGATCCAGTTAATTTTTCAAACATTATGGTATCATTAAGCAATAAAAAAGCATGAGGCTTCATAGTCTCTAATGTTTCTAGAAAGCCTATCAATATGATACAGCACCAGTGCATGCATGTGCACAACTGCATGCAAAATGTCTGGGAGGCAATGTGTGTATGAACCACATAAAAAAATGTGGCAGCACTCTTAGGGGCAAACAGGTCAGCAGTTTAACAGCAATGATGACACAAGTGTCTGTCCCTTGGCCTACTGCCTGGATATGGCATTGGATCAGCAGGTCAGGCATGGGGTGGATAGGAGAGCCTGGAGGGGCAGCGATATACGACACTCTGCAGAACAGATGTGCTGGCATTTTCATGGCAGGCTTTAATGGTGAAGCCAGAAACATACAGATTTAATCTAGAAGCAAAATCCTTTCAGACAGGATGTTGTATTGTGACAAATGTCACTGTGGAAGTTGCATTTGTATGCTTTACACCAATCAGGCTTTACAGCTCCCAGAACAGTTTTATACTCGAAAATGAGTCAATACATCTGATCATTTCAGGTTTAGTCTCTTTGTTTTGGCATGGCAAAATATTTATTCGCCTTTAGTTATATTTCTACCTTGAGCCTCAGTTTCACTAACACGAGCAAGCACACAAAGTAACACTTCCTCAATTATCTGATAATCAGGCCAAGTCCCTGGATTCACCACTAACGACAGTTGAACTCCAGGAAGCTCTCAAAGAAATGCTTAATAAAAACGCTCCAGGTCCTGATGGATTTCCAGTAGAATTCTATAAATATTTCTGGAATATCCTAGAACCAACATTCCACATAATGCTGCAGGAAACTGTGGAAAAAGGGATGCTTCTACCAAATATGAATTCTGCAAATATTAGTCACCGAACAAAACCAAAGATCCTGCCTATCCTACCAGCTAGGGGGGATGTGCGGATTGCAACAGGATGCTGTAGAGGGACTGGCCTGGCCAGCACCAGTGGGGGAGGTTGTCCCTCCTGGGGGTGTTTCTCGGATGGTGTCTGGGGATGGTCCTGGGCTTTCCTCCCACCATTTTGCTCCAAGAGGGAATGGGTTGCTTTACAGAAACCATGATGAAAAAAGCATGAGGTGGAAATGTTGAAGTCACAGGACGGAAGGTCAGCTCGGCCTAAATTGGGCTTTCAAATGGTAAATGAATATGAATAATAAAAATATATCTCCAGATCCGTTACAAAGTGGCTGAAGGAAAGGAATGTCAAAATATTAGAGCTGACATGCAGCCTGTTGTAGTGATGTTGTTTGTTTGCTTGTTTTTTTTTTTTTAAACTAGCTGGAGGTTACCTCTCCATCTTTGTCCCACTCTGCTGATTGGGTGATCATCTTCACCTGCTCCTGTTAATTACTTACACTTTCTTCACCTTTGTACAAAAAACTGCTTCCAATAGCCTACCAGCGCCAGATTGTTTCATTGTCTACAAGAGTCAGTTCCAGTGATTGTGTGCCCTGTTTTCCAATCCTGTCATTCTGTTCTCTTCTTGCCCTCAGTGGTTCCAGTGCTTGTGTACACTGCCTGTCTTCCTGTTTTGTTTTGGGTTTTTTTTTCTGGCACAGCCTGTTTAGTCTTCATTTACCTTATCATGCATGCTACCACCCTGTTTAACCATCTTTTACCATTCCAGCCTGCCACCAGCCTGTTCAACTTGCCACCAGGAATGACATCTTTTATACTAAGAATATAGAAGGGGCCAATAAGAGATCAGGTTTGCTTGATGCATACACACTGCCATGCAGGCCAACACCCGCTGGGGGAGGCAACTTTTGAGTTGTCCAGATGTGAGTCAACTCAGCTTACCGTAATTAAATCGCCTTGTCAACAAATCAGTTTTTTGTTGAATGCTTTTATGGGTACTCCTCCAACAGCCCCAAAAAACTTGACTGTTAATTGGGTACTTATAAAAGGCCCCGAGAAATTCATTTGTGGCTGTAAGGATATCTCTCCTGTCTGTCTCTGAGTTTCCCTTTGATGGACTGCATTTATCACAACCATAAGTGAAAGAGAAAAAGATTAATTTATTCTAGTTTATTCTGGAGTTCACAACAGCTTGGCTGCCCTCTTGTCCCTTAAATGGGAACTCCTAGTGCAGATCACCACCCATCATCCAGATTAAAAAAAATACTTCACACTCAAGCAGATTTATTTACACACAAACTCACACACAAATATAGAGTCCTAAGGGGAAAAAAACAAAAAGGAAAACATCTGTCACTTTAATACTTTAATTATCTGGCCCAGGCATGTCAGCTCTCTCCCATGTGCGTTAAACACATCATCTACTTAGATCACTTGAGTTTATGGTTGACAACAGAACCTGTGCCTTAATCAAGGACTATGAGAAGCTTCCATCAAGTAACATATGCATCATTTTCTTATTAAAAAATGCTTTCCAACATAAAGCTCAGCTGGCATTCCACCATGCTACTCCTTTGTTTTTTATCCCAAACCTTTCAAAATGGACTCCTTTGAGCAAAGCCCCTCATCCCAGTCGCCCCATTTATCCTCCAGAGTCCACGCTGCCTGCTCACTGTGGCGAAACATGATGAACCGTTCACCCCTATGGGATTTTCTCCTCCCAGCTTGCTAGCGTCAGCTACATCTGTGTCCGTCAGCCTGAGTAGTTCCAGCAGCATAGTGGCAGCAGCCGTGACTTGGCTCAGACACCAGGCTGCCTCTCTGTGCTATTCTGCCTCAACTTGCCTGAGAGGGAGCACAGTGCATCTCTCTGCGCGCTCGTCAAGAAAAAGTTCAGTTTTGCCATTTCTTTGGCTTAAGAGCAGATTAGTCTCCAATTTTTGACTGAGAAGACAATGTAGCTCTGCTATAAAGAAAGACTTTTTTGAAGCAAACGGGAGAGTTATTTTGTGCAGGGATGCCTAAAGCCTCTCGGTGTCCACCCTATCCTTCAGCCTGTTTCTTCTCTCCTTCTATATTCAGAATTTGCCCTCCGGATCCCTTGGCATGCTAAGGTCAAGTCAGCAGGATTTCTCTTTCATCAGAGTTCTTTTCAGCTGTGTTATGATCCCCTTCGTCGGTGCCACAATTGACCCAAAGGCAAAACAAAGGGATTAACTATGAACTTTTCTCCCTTGGAGAGACAGTCCATGTCTAAATAGGAGACTGAGCGATCTGATCAAAGTCAACTGTAAGTATATTAATCCTTTAGTGTCTTTCTTTCCTTTTTTAAAACCAGCTACTTGCTCCTTCTTAGAAGAATCATGACTGATTGAATGATTTTTTATTAATGCACCAAGGCATGACCTGAATTGGAGGGGAAAAGACGTCATGTGTGCACCAGGGCATATCTGAGAGGAAATGTATTTTTAATGAAGCCTTTTTACCCTAATGAACAAATAGAAGATGTGCTCCTGTAAGGATGTGTGCTTTGGTTCTTTTTCAAACACTTATCTTACACCAAACTGCACATGAATGTTTAGACACAGTACATCCTTAGCTGTCGTGTTACTTTTAAATTACTAGCAAAAATGCTTTATTGTATAGGTTGGTAAACTGCAAGTACATTTTACAGTAGCCTACGTTTCATCTCTTTTCTTTTAATCTGTAATCTTGTAATCTTTAACCTTCATTGAACTGTAACATATCTCTATGAACAATATTAATCTTGAACTGGCACACCCAGTTTAAAGCTCTTTCATATTCCTCCTCCTGTTTCCTCTTGATTTTCTGTGTAGAATCCCAAATCTGCAATTATTTTTTTCCAGGTTTCTTTTTAAAGTTTTGCAATTCAAGAGTACTGTTTTTCCCCACAATAGTAATCAATTTTTTTTAAGTGCAGTCAAGTGTCATAACACTTCCTCTTCTGCTTTTGATTAACTTGAAATGACAATACAAAGGGGGATTATGCAGTCAAGCGTGATTTTAACGAGTCCTTCTAGTCCCCATGAATCCTCTGAGGTGTTACAACAAATGTGGAAATGGTTCTGGGTCTCTTTTGTGAAAACCTGGTGAGGAAATAGTCTAGACAACATAGTAATGGTTTGATCGGTTTAAAAAAAAATACTAGACTGTGAATAAGTCGTCTGCTTTTCTTTTAACTGAGCATTTCTAGTTGTGAGCTGGTTTGGTTTAAAGCAAGTTAGCAACAAAATCAAAGCATGTACATGAAATACAAAAAAACAACTCATATTTTAAGGAAAAATTATTTTATCACCAGGTCATTATTGAATTGCACTGATGCTTATAAATTACTCTGGATGCTTTCATAAACAAGAAGAAGAAGAAAAAAAGAAAAACTCCCAGAGGTTTTCAGTGTTATCGCTATATTTCCTCCAGCAGCTGCTAAATCCACTGTGGAATCTATAAGCGGATCATAATATTCATCTAATGACTCTATTCATTGTTTCTCATCATGGGTCAAATCTAATTTGAGCTTATTTGTGTCTTAAAATCTAGATAGGATGAAACACTTGAAAACCACGTATGATTTTTAAATTAAATAGAAGTATTTGCTGTCATTTTTGTTTTCTCTGACTCTGTATACATTAAGGTTAATATGATAATGAAAGCTTTCAGAGCAAGTTTTAGAAAACTTGACAGATAAGAAGATAAAAACATATAGCATTTTAAAAAGTTTATTCAAAAATGACGTGTAATGTTGGTAGTTAAAAAGACAAATAGTAGCATTATTATAAGCGTAGGGGATTTCATTTTGGTTATCATTTGTATTTGGGTTTTTATGACCTCTGAGTTCATCATTATTGTTTACAAGCTCTTGCCTGAACCATTTCTTTTGTGTACTGCTTTTTTGTTTTTGTACAATGTTGTTGCTGTATAAGTCCATTCTTTTATTTTCAGGTTTATTTTTTGTATATTCTGGCATTCTGTTGCACATTTCTCCTGTATCCCTGTAGGTTTAAATTATTTTATTACTTGGTTTGTAGTTTCTCTGTGCTTGTTCAGCTGTCTTTGTGTTAATTACTAACATTCATTCAGTCTGCATCCGGTCATACTCGTAACATAAAAATAAAGACTTTAGATATTAAAAAATATAAAAATAAATAATAATAATAATGCAGATTCACCCACATGTTGGACATCTAATCTCATCTTAATTGTCTAAGATCTAAGGTGCCTCCAAAAATGTAGCATATTGAAGAAATGTGACCAGGTTGTAACAACTCTCTAATGTCACTAACATGCTGAAAGCACTGTATCCTTTACATGCCCATTATTTTATGTACAGTTGTGGTCAATAGTTTACATACACTTATAAAAAACATAATGTCATGGCTGTCTTGAGTTTTCCAATAAGTTCTAATAAGTTCTAAGTCATTTTTTTCTGTGATAGAGTGATCAGAACACATACTTTTTTGTCACAAAAACATTCATGAAGTTTGGTTCTTTCATAAATTTATTATGGGTCTGCTGAAAATGTGACCAAATCTGCTGGGTAAAAAATATACATACAGCAACATAAATTGTAAATTTTGGTTATGTAGAGTTGTGTCAATCAAATTAGCTTCATGTCATGGCCTCTTCACTTCTTGTAAGTGATTCTGA
>JAUZNJ010037232.1:0-11538 GCA_034780135.1 Jordanella pulchra | reverse complement strand
ATATGTATATATATAAATATAAAATCCACATCTTAAGACAATAAATAGCCTCTGGTGCTCTAAAGTCTAAAGGCTATTTTATGAAGCGGTAAAGGCTTGATCTTGTAGTTGTTTTCCCCTGATTGATCACAGTGGCCCAAAGCTCTTCACAGCTTTTTGTTGTTGCGTTTTTTTTAATGTTAGGTGAATAAAAATCACAGCCTTGGAAATGACACGGCAGCAGTAGAGAGGCTAATGCAAACAAACAGAAGGAGCCCTTATGGGGGCAAAGATAAAATACACAACACAAAGGTGATGATATAAAGACAACCCTGTTAAAAGAAACCAATTCCATCCATTTCGCTTATTTTTTATTTGTCTTTTAGTTTCACCTTTTTGAATAAGAGTTACATAAATATGACACATTTCTCTATTTTTTTATTCTCATGATATTTCTTCCAGGTCATTTCTAAACACAGTTGATGTTATATTGCATTAAAAAGACAAAAATAATTGTAACAGTTCAGTTTTAACATAGTTTCAAAATACAGTTGGTAGTTTAATTTTTAAATCTTTATTTTTTCGATTATTGAAGGACAGGTCATTTTAGGGTTAGATTAACACAACATTTTCCTCTGACTCATGGAGGCTGATTGTACAGAAGAAAGGGTTTCATGCATTGTGAAATAAACTGATGGTAAATTTATTCCACAGTTTAGTTTTTTTATGACTAAGAATTAGACTGTATCTGTACTTTCATCCTCCTCCTCTTGATTCCAGCATCTTTGATGAAGGGAAAAACCCTAGAGGATGGGACTTTTGTCACACTGTATTTACCTTTTTGAATAGTTTCTCATAAACGACAATAAGTCAACAATGAAAACCAGTTTTAATCAATTATTAATAATAAAGGAAAGACATGATTTGGGCTTGTCTCATTTTAAAATGAAAGTTATTTTGAAACTGCGATTGAAAGTAAAAAGAAAACCACATAAATCTGCAGTAAAACAGATATGAAAATATATACTCAAGGTTAAAAGCAGACCTGTTGGATAGAAAAAAGAAGAAGAAAAGCAACAAGACAATCTAATTCCTTCGCTTATGTTTCTTGAAACCACACGTTGTAAGAAATGTTCTTAAATTCACAGTGTGAAGTACTGTATTTATTTGGAGGAGTTTTCTATGATATGTTTTTATGAATCTTTAAGCTGTATTTCTTAGATTAGGTAAGAGTTCTGACAACTCCACTGACGACAATAAGAGTAAAAAAAAAATTGGTAAAAGACCATATAAATTATTTTTCTTTTATATATTGATTTATTTAACAGAAAAATCCAGAACATTACCGGGACCTTTTCTGTTTTTTCAGTATTTTATTTATTTTATTTTTTTTTGCACTTCACAAACAAAACTATTTGCTGAACTTAATTGCCTTAATTTAACACGAAACATCAATTTTTCAAAAATGAGGATTTATTAACTTTGTAGTAGTAGATACATTTTAGGTGCTCCACTTTTTTTGGGAGAGAAATATCAAATAACTTCTAAATTCTTTTTGTTCTTCTTCTTTTTTTTGTTTTATTCAACTCTCATGCAAGCTGTCATATGAACATTTACCCTACATGAGCATGCTTTACGTGTGCACGGTGTAAAAACATGAGGAGTGAAGCAGGCCGTCAGGCTGTGATTTGCGGTGGACAGGACTGCCCTTGGCTCTGTCTGTCAGCGTGTGAAGCCCCTGTGTGCAGCAGCGTGGACAAAGCTATTTGGGGCTGGCCCACTGTTTCAGACCTGTCATGGTGACACAGACAGACTGTCACACTGTAGCACAGAGAGGCTGTACCCTTCAATGCTTCAGTTTCCTTTTCTTTTACATATCCATCTAGCTTTCTTGGTTTCTCTCATCTGGCTCTTAATCGTCTCTCACCTTCTTTTTTCCACCTCTGAAGTCGGATTGGAAACAGACTGTGGGCGTTTTGGAGACCAATAATTAGATGTAGCATTTGTTTGATGCATCTATTGAGGCATCTATTAACACAGTGAAAATTTAGGTCTGTTACAAAAGATCTTGTGAAAGAGCACGTAACCCTCATAATCATTTTTATATTATGGAAATTTCCAGAAAAGTGCTAAAAAAGCTCATATAAGTATGTCAGCCGTCACTCTTTTACAGTGTCAGCATTAAAGCTATGCGTGCGTGTGTTTCCATTGTATCTGCAGGTTTGTGCGCCGAGCCAATTGCGCAATCCAACGAACCTCAAAAAGCTGGATGTCAGATGATAATCTGCTCATTCTGCAGGTTACATATAAACACCAGGAGGCTGTATATAACAAAAAACAGAAGAAAAGTTCCTTCCAGGTTGTGTGATTCTTGACAATCAGTGCTTCAGTGTCCTTGTTGCAAATCGTTTGCTGTGTGTTTTTTAGCATGTTCCTCCAAGATGCATTCTGTCTTTCCTTTTTAAACGCGGATTTTTGCTGCTGCTGTCTATCTGTTTGTGGTGTGCAAGAACACACACACACTCATCTTCTTATAGCCTGAGGGGTCGAACAGCTTATTATGAGTCCTTAGTGGAAGAGGGAGGAGAGAACAAGAGGAAGACTACACTTAAGTGGCAGCAGACAGCAGACAGGGAGAGATTTACTTCTCTTATTCCAGCACACAAAGATTTAGAGGAGCTCAGTATGTGATTAAGAGAAACTCCCTCTGTAATACTATAATGCTTGAATGTCTGCTGGCAAATGTAATGATGACAACTCTGCGCTCTGTATGTGTATGTGTGTGCGACACCACTTCCTCCAGCACACAGGCTGCTATCGAGAGCATTACAGGAAATCACTGCAGTTGCGCTTTTCATTTGATGAATGCCAAACTTTTGTCTACTTTTCCAGACTGGAACAGCCCTCTAAACCTCGACCCAAGCATCCTTCAAGCTTTTCTTGCCATCCTCATTCTGCCAGCAACCATGCTGTGAGTGTGTGCTCATGTCTTCATATATGTTTGTGTGTATGTCCATTCCCTCCCTGTCAGGTTTATTTCTGTTATGTTTCTTAATTAGCTAATAAAGGTCATGGCATCTCTCAGTCAGGGGAGGGGCGGTGCATGCAAATGAGCCAGAAGGTCAGACAGATTAGTGACCGCTTTACACCACCAAAATACAGACACGACCAAGCTGCCATACAAATACCTGCGGCTGCTAAAACAAACACACACAGGGAAAGAATATTACTGAAATGTCTAAACCATGTGGACATTAGAAAGCTCCAGATAATGACATTTTATCCACTCGCTATATTTATTTATTTACCTTCAAGTTTTAAATTCAAAATCATTTTGATTGGAACAAGTAGTTTGTTTCTGACAGGAAATAAGATAGATAATAAAATGATGCAACAAAGTATCGAATGTTGAAAAAATATGCTTGCAGAAAATTGTTCATACGCATCTTAATAATTAATGTATATACATAATCATATTTACAGGAATCAAAGCAATTAAACCTTTCCAATATCTACTTAGTTTTTTTTTTAATGTTTCCACCAGGGTTTTAGATCTTTGGTGATGAGCTCTAAGCCTTTGGGGTGAAAGGGCCTCTTTACCATCGCCCTAAACTTTAGCACTTTGCACAGATTCTTAATTTAGTTTTAGCTTCCAAGGCTACAGAAAAAAAAATAAATTATATATATATACATATATATATTTAAGTAATTTAATACAATATACATTTAAAGGTTAGTTCCAACCTAATTCATTGATCCTAGTGGTGTGAATAAGTCCTGGGCTCTATTGTGCCTTTTTGATTTTATGTTATGACACTTAAGATTTATTTATTTTTTGCCACTTTTACTACTATAAACACCCAAGGCTGATATTGGTTTTGGTGAGCTACAGATTAACTTTGGGCCTCCTGTCAGTGACTCCTAAAACTTTACAAAGACTTCAATCTGTTTAGCAGTTAAGTCTTCACAGAAGGACCTTTTTGTTGTTTTACTTTGCGTTTTGGTCTGGATTCTTGATTGAAATGTCGGATGTAGTAACTACTCTGATATGGGGTCGACCTCATTGGGATAATTTCTTCATATTAGTTCAATTACTATTGTCTATCATTATTATACAAGAGAGATAATTGAATCAGATAAAGTGACAGATCAATTATAATCAAGAACAATTTTTTTGTGTGACTATGTTTTCAATCGGTAAATCTATACTCGAATCTGCAAATAAAACAATAGTGGAATATCTTGGAAAGAAAACAGTTTAGTACAGAGGCAGAGTAGCTGGCCACCAGTTTAATTATCTGTTTGACAGAAACCTGACCCAAAAAAGCCGAAGCAGGGGAACATCAACACCATGAAAGCAGGTTCCATTGAGAACCATCAGGGAAAAACAATGTTCACAATGTCAGGCTCAGTCTACAGTGAGGAAAGTAGCATTGTGGGTTTTTTATGTTGGAACCTAATATAAAGTAAACATCATTTGGGTGTAAGCCATTTCATTCATAACAGCTTTTCATTTGTTTCTAACATTTTGGGTACAAAATAAAAGCACCATGCCAGGGAGAGATTTTTTTAACAACTATATGTTAATCTAAAACTACTTGAGGGAATGTTTTCCCTTCTTTTAACAAATAATTAAAAAAAAAAATTTCTATGATTACCAAGCTAATCCAAGGAAATATTGTGACTCCAATAAACATATACAGACAGAGGGTTGCACTTTTCCAGAGTAGGTGAATCCCTTAAAGATATTATTTGTTGCTGAGAGGAGCTTTTGTAAAAAGGTGATACTTTCATTCAAGGAAGCAAAGCTTAACCCTAAGTCACAAAAAAACAAAAAAAATGATAATCTTTCCAAAACGTAACCTATAAACCACATCTGAGGGTTTTAAGTTACATAATAGCAAAATGTTTAGACTGTCTGTTATTTGCCATTCATGCAGTAACTCCTTCTGACTGGGCTGATGAATGATAGCCTCCTTTGTTTGTTGTCCTCCTTTCATTTTCCTTTATATGGTTTCTCTATGTATGCTTTATCCTTCATCCGGATACAGAAGACATGTGCTTACTGGTATCACCTGAATGAGTCTTTATCTGGCCCTGGCGTGCAGTTGTGGTGTGATTGTCTACATAACATGTGGTGCATGAATGCTCGTGTAGATAAGATAGAGGGGGGGGAGCAGGAGCTCGGATGCAGCGGAGCAGAGAGCGCCAACGCCGTAGTGCAGCACAGAATCTGTTACTTCTCTTTCTGTCTATCACCTCTTGCAGCAGGACTTGTCTCTGTTATTTCACCCTAAATCACTTGACCGTCTCCGTATGTGAAAGCTCCATCTTTCCCAAACTCCTAGAACTCATCTAGTCAGTCTAACTTGGTTCCTCTTTAGCATCTTGCTCAGTTGATCTTTCCCTATGACTCATTGGGTTTCTTTCCATCTCTGACTTTCTCTCCCACTTCTCTCTTAAGACTACAGGTTCAGAAGTTTGACGACTTCTGCCCAATAAACTATTTTAGGATCTTTTTCTGTCACCAGTTATCTGTCTAAAACCAGTCTTTCTTTTTCCAAATTCCGGCCCATTATCAATTCTCTCTAGTGGGAAGATCTCTCTGCTTGACTCGTAACAGGGCAGCGTGATGGACATGGGGTGAGACCCAGAGCATTACATGGCCCTGAAAGAGAGGGCCAACACTACTGTATAACAACACACTGAATACAAAATGACACACACACACAGGAGGATGATAGACAAAGCAAAGTCGAGTGGGGAAGGAATCATAAACAAGCATCACTTGAGGGAAGCATCCTTGGTCTTTGAGCTCATTATGTTCATGAGAGAAGATAAACACAGCCTCCTATCAGTGTGAGTGGAACCTCTAATAACAGAGATGTGAATTAATGCCAAACTTTCTCACGCATGATGAAAACAGATGCGAGCAAAAACACCTACTATCTGGAGTTCCAGGCTGCTTGGCCTGCAGCATTAAGATTGCAGCTCAGAGCTCGTCAGACTCTGTCAGCGTAATATCTTCTGCTCAGCAGACTTTCGTAGAAGATGATTTGTTTGGATCCCATCCTTCTTCTGCACCTCCTCCTCCTACTGTCATTCACTCAATACTTATCCCAAATCCAGCTGCTCTTTCCAGAACGTGCTCCTAGCCTGAAGTTAAGAAACAAGTCATGCATTCTGCAACTTCATAGAGGAGCATATACACACATGTAGAATAACGAATGCACTGCCTCAGGAATGAGTTTCAGAGATGGAGCATCTAGCCGGACTTTCTCTTGTTGAAAGTGTTTTATACATTTTTCAAGAGATTCATCTTCAACTGTAGTATTTCACTCAGTAATAATTTTAATTTATCTTAAATTTCACCGCTACACACATTTAAACCAGGAGTCAACTCCTCCCTCAAGCTCTTTCTGCTCTGGTCTCATCTCTGCTATGCCAACATGTCCTTTGTCCTCAAACATACCTGCCTGCCCTGAGGGACACAAGATTTAAAGCTGCTGTCCTTGGAGTTTAAAAAAAGGTTCAACCTATAATCAGCCACTGCCTTTGACCATCTGCACATTAACAATAACTCAAATTTGTAATGCTTTGCAAAAGTTTTTTAGTCCCATTACAACCAGAAGCAAACAAAGTGTATCATAACTGTGAAATAAAAGGGAAACTATTTATTGTTTTTAAAACATCTTATCAATGAAAGGCTCAGGAAGGAGCTGTACATTTATATCAATTCCCTTTTAATCTGTTAAAGCTAAATTACCCGACTGGCTTTGAAGGTATATACTGTACTTTATAATTGGTAACTCTGGAGGAGCTGCAGAGGCTCACGAACTTTATGGAAGAATGGCAAAAAGAACGTCATTGTTGAAGAAGTCGGAGTTCATGGAGATGAGTAAAGCAAATTACTAGGACATTCTGAGAAAAGAAAAACTTGTTTAAAGGCTGTAACAGAGTAAGGGAGAAGTTCACAAATGGGACCAAACCCCTAAATATACACCCAGAGCTGCTGCAGAGGTATCTTGATTCAAGAATGGTCATGTTTTTTTGGAAGGCTGATTCCATGTCCAGGTTTAAATCTACAGGAGATGTTGCCCAGGCTACCAGACACACCAGACCCATTGTATCAGACTGATACCGATTTATTTTGTAAATAAAAAAATTAAATCACTATATGTGTAGTACTTTTAGAGACATACTCCAAAACAGTGGTATTAGTATTTGCATCAAAAAGCAGTTCTACAAGGTATTGCCTCTTGGACATTTTAACTAAATTTCTCTTCACTCTTTTCAGATTTTCATGTTTTACAGTTCTTCTCAATAATCATAACAAAGTCCCACTTTAAGCTGATCTATACATCAGCTCATCTTAACATTGTCTTTGTTTTCATCTAAGCTAAGGTCAGGAAGGAATCCTAGAGTCCCTGCTCATTTCTCTAAAGCTGAATCCAGCCTTCTTCTGGAACAAGCTCAGTTTAGCTGCTTGTATCGGGGATCTCGTTCTTTTGGTCATGATCCATACTCATGACCATAGGTGAGGATTAGTATATAGACAGACCATTTTTTAAGTTAAACTTGAGATCCCAAGGTATGAAGATCACTTTGACAGGTTGCCCTACCATATGTTGAGCATACCACAGGAAGTCCTATGATAATTAAACTCAACTGCCCAAAAACCAATACTGATATTTTTTTTCCTAGATCTTCTTACAGAAACTATGTCTTTTTCTCGGGCCTGGTAGTAAAAGCCCATCCAACTTTTTACTACCTGAATAACTCCAAAGTATGAAAAAGGAAACAGCTCTGCAGGGCTTGGGTTTAGACACAACTCTAGGCTACTTACCAACCGATCTTTATTGATAATTTTCTAGTATTGTTATTTCTGATGCTACAACTATGTTTAGATGTGTACAGAATGTCTCTCCAGCAATCGGTCACAATAAAAGCAGAAAACTAAAAAAAGATTCAAAAACTGCAGCCACAGTTGAGTTTCTGACTTGGATACACTCATTGCAAATTGCAAATGTTTAAATTTGCACCCATGAATTTGTGCAGTTTGGTCATTAGACCTTGACCAGGAAACACAAATTACTTTGCACCTTCTTTGAAGATCCCTGTGCATACGATCACATTTGCAGGTGTTTCAAGACAAGCAAACCTTCTGAAGATCATCCCCTAAGGCTCACATTCTCACCTGTCACCCAACTTGCATGGCACCTAATCCCAGTGTTCCTCCTGATATATCTAGAAGACCAACCACCAAAGGGGGGGGTTCCTGTAGCTTCCTGTAGCTCAGCCAAGATCCAGCAGCCAAAGTTGGACCACCAAGTGGTAAACCCCCACCAGGCCTGGTTCCAGGGGGATGATGAATACTTTTAGAAGACAGTGTAATTGACTGAATTATCTGCATCTGTGGTGAACCACTGCCAGGCGTGACTCATGCTGCAGCTCAACCACAAACTCAGTTTCACTTTCATGTAATATCCTACTGATTAAACGGTGACCACTGTGTTCTCCTTTTGTTTTCCATGCAGGCACAATAGAGCATAATTAGCCAGGAGCTGCTTCACGCTTGGGGCTCTGTGCACGGCTAATAAATGCTAACAACAAACACAGAGGCTATATGTCATTTCCTGCATTAGCCAGTGTTGGGTTTTGTCAGGCACACTGCTTGTGGGTACATTACATACATTAGCAGTGTTTCCAGTCTCTATCATTCTTCTGATTACAATAAACGCTCCCTTGCATTGTAACCGTGGGCTTTACAATAATGGGCTGTAAATTAATACAGTGCTCAGCAGTAAATACTATTGTGCTGTTACTGTTTACTGTGCATATGAATGCATTGGTGGATAATTACCATTTACAGAGGTGGTCACTCCAAGACAACACACACTTAGTGTCCATTTGTTACAAAACTGGATGGAGCAAAGAAAGAGGTGCTGCATCTTGATGGAGGAGATCAGTGTCCCAAAATGTCAGTGTATCAGCAGCAGTGTGCTGAATCTCTTTTCTTTAATCTTACAGAACAGGGGCAGGTGTGAAAATCTTATTAAGGTATAATTCAGTGCTCTGCTGGGGTCATTTGGGTTTGCATTATCACTGAGATTATTCCCACACACGTGCACGCCACCACACTGGTGAGAACGTTAAAAACCCTGCGAGTGAGCAGCAAGCAAGCACGTATGTGTGTTGGGGGCAACGGGCTTCCATATGAAATGTACACGAGGGTGAATCTCAGCGGTGTTAATAGCTTTTTAAATGTCAGGGAAAGTCAGGGAATGATAAAAGAGAGATTTGTTATCCATTGTCCTCGTGATCGCCGAGGAGCACGCTGCTGCTCTCACCTCGTCGAGGAGTAGACCAACTTGCATCCACGCTGATGTCAGCATGATTTATTCACCAATCAGATTAGTTCTGAGGGAGACAATGAGAGAAAGGGAGCAGAGACAGAACACCAGGAATTAGGCTGAGTTCTGAGTTATTGTCATGTTTTTCATTGTCATACTCAGAGAAATCTGGTCAAGCAATGCCTAAGATACACTAGAATATTATAATGCATGTTATAAAAACTGTTCATCGTCTGGTAGCAACAACACAACAGAAACAAAGTATGAATCTTCCTCTTCATAAAATATAGATTTACTGAAGATATGTCAAAGTAACTTAAATTAAAAGTGTTTTTTTTTCCTTAGATCTTTATATTTATTTGATACTCTCCTTCGCCAAAGAGTTTGTTTTATTATAGGAAAATCTGAAGATCAGAGACCACCCACCTCCTTTAAGCATAATTAGATAAATATACATTCATCTAAATATGCAAAATATTCTTAACAAAGCCACTGAAGTTTCTATGTTTGCAAAAGGTTACGAAGCAATAAAAAAAGTTGTTGCAAGAACCATTATCTACAGATGGAAAGAAAAAGTGGTTCATTGGTGAACCTGCTCCTCGCTGGACAGAGTATCAAAACTAATCTATAAGCATTCTAATGATTCAAATAGAAGGTCACTAAACTAACTGAAATAGCAGCTAAAACACTACAAACATCACCAGCCTCGACGTTCATCAATTGGAAAAAAGAAAGAAAATATGCAAAATCATTGCTGACCAAGAAGAAGGATAAAAATAATAAAAAATGCCAGATTTACTGTCAGGTATAGAAAGCCCTTACTTTTCTCATTAAGTTTCTTAGTTTGGATAGCTTTTTTCAAAATATTCTTTTAAAAACTGTTTGTAATTTTTTATTTTTTTATTAAATCTCTTCGATGATTTAATATGTTAAAGCATAACAAATAAAGTATGAAAAAAATCTGTGAAGAGCTAAATACTTATTTAAGCTGTAAATTAATTCAAAGATTTTTTAATTATTAAAAAAAAAAGATACTTTGAAGGTACGCTGGATCTCTTCAGCAGGTCTGCAAAAAGTGAGGTGCACTGTTAGTCCTAATTTATCAGTTTATAAATAATCTCTACATTATTATCAGAATCAGCTAAATGCTAGAAGCTGGATGATAAAACTCTTCAAAAAGTTGGTAAACTGCAAAAATAATCCACTAGTAAGTAAAATCAAGCAAAGGTACAAAACTCGAAGCTGTTTCGCTCTTATTGTGTCATTGATTCCCACAAACAACGTGACAGAAACAAACGTATGATATCGGATGTGAAAGGGGCTCAGTAGCTTCCTGGAATGATTTGATGGATCTAAAGCACCCTGTGGACCATCAGCATTTGGTTTTTCTCAGCGCAGCTCTGTTCTTCCCGCTGGCACTCCACTCGCTCTGACACACACTTTCAAGGAGGCATCGCTTTATAGTTTTCTCCCAGCCTCTCAAATTTTTCTTTAAATTCAACCCACTGGTGCATAGGGAAAAGTGTGTGTGTTCATGTGTGTGTGTGCGGTTTGTCCAGCACCCTGGCCTTACTCTAACAGAGGGTTGAGTGATGTCACAACAGACTGCATTTTAATAGAGAGGGAAGCAATTAGAGAGGGGACAGGCCGAGAGGTGAAGAGATGGAGGGGCTGTCTGGGTGACGCACAGCTCTCTCTCTCACACACACACACACACACACACACATTTACTCATTACTGGGGATGAGTTAATTAATTGCACAGTGATTCACGGCGCTTGTAATTAATCTCGTAGGTATGTGAGTCTGTTTTCAAGAGGTGACTCTTCTACCCCCATTTATAATGTACACACACTGGCAATTCACATCAGGGTCCGTTTTTATGATAGATATCGACAGACCGAATCCCAGTTCGTTTTGCCTTAATGAGTTTATTGGTGGTCAAATTTGCTATGTTTCAGTTTCAATTAAAAAAAAAAAAGAAGAGGCAGATGCAATATGCCATAAACCAACTTAAATAGGATCTAAAATATGCGGTTGAATATTTTGTAGATATTCATTTGATTTAGTTTTTATAGATTTTATTTAAGGAGTTTATTTCAAACATATGCACCTTGACTTTAAGTTGATATGCAAGATAGATAGATAGATAGATAGATAGATAGATAGATAGATAGATAGATAGATAGATAGATAGATAGATAGAT
>JAUZNJ010037231.1:0-11539 GCA_034780135.1 Jordanella pulchra | reverse complement strand
TGTAGAATCCCACAGTACTGCTCTACACAGGCCCTCAGGATTCTGGGTCTGACACTACCCCTAATGTCTCACTCAGTTTTTTCAGTTGCCTATTCAATTGACTTCTGGGGACAGACAGGTGGAAGGGAAAAGAAGCAGCACCATCTTCTGAATTGGTTGATAACAAACACACAGAAGCTAAAGGGTCTGTGGCAAAGTTGGAAGATGACACATTTCTGGTGTAACAGTGGAGTTTTGGGTCAAAAGTGGGTGGAATGTCCATTTGACTTTGGCCAGGAGCAAAGGACACTGAGCTTGTTGCTGAACTGAACTTGTTAAAGAATGTGTTCATTTATTGCCTATATCCACACTTCTATTTGTATGATATCCCTTCTGTTTGAAGCCTTTGATCTTAATTCATGACCACATATCTTAGATATTAATCTGCTAGAGCTTGCTTCCCAGCTTCTTCCTGCATGCCTCCTCGCTTTCTCTTATCTTGACCTAACGTGTACTACTCCCTGTCTCCCCTCTTAAAGTCTCTTTTTTCTTGTTTAGTAGTTCCTTCAGGTCACTAGGGATCCAGAGTTTTTGATCCGATTTCCCAACAGGAGGTCTAACTTTTGAGGTGTATGAGTCCTTGATAATTGCATAGAAAAATCCAAAGTTTGATTTCTCTGGTAAACAGCTGACAAACTGATAGAAAGTTGGCAGTGTAGCAGAGAGCGAGGCATGGTTAAAATGACCAGTTATTGCCATAAATGCATTTGGCTTTTATATCTGTAACTTAGCAACTATGGCACTTATGATATCAGACACAAAAACAGCAACATCAGAAGGTCTGATGTAAATAGTTTCCATGAAAACAATGGCACACTCTCTGAGCAAATAATACAGATGCAAACCAGCTGTCAGCATTTCAACATCTGAATTCTCAGAGCAACATTTTGTGGATGACACCATTTGTTGTTCACAACCACTTTCAACTCACCTTTCTTGGGTTTTCAAGTGTTCTTTAAATCTCCGTCTGCTCACAAGGTCAGAAAGCAAATTGATTCTTAGTTAAGTGTTTTTACTGTACTTTTTGTTTTTAATATATATTGTTATTCCTAGTTCACAAGCATCCTCATTGACATGTTCACCTAATATTTCACATTATATGTTCATATTATTTATTGGCTGCATCTAAAAATATTAATTTAAACATACATATGAAATAATAAGATATAACCTATGATAACTTATAGTATTGTACAAGATCAACAAATCAATTCAGTTGAGTCTTTCAAAAAGACTACCCATAGGATCTTCAGAGGTCAAGCATGTCTCCGTATTCTGTGACACAGTATCAATGCAGTATCAATATAGTTTGGCAATATGTCAGAATAATTCATGATGTCTCATAATCCCATCACTAGCTATTACTCCATTTTAAAAACAAGGAGTTGCTGACCTTGAATGAGAACATTGTGTCATGGAGGAATGAGTATTTTTAGGATCTTCTCCACCAGGTTGCCTTGCCTTTATTAGTGGGAGAAGAGATTGGGTGCTCATAGTCGTTCTATTTACTAGCCAGGTAAAGTGGTCAAGTGGCAAGGCTTAGGGGGTTTGGTTGAAATCCACCCTGGTTTATGTGTAAACATAATTTACGTGTTTGTTTTGACAGAACATGTTGTATTTGCAGTGTGTTTATGTACATACATTTAAAGAACAAATGCTATTTGCAATTTGCTTTTTTTTCTTATTCCCATGATTGCAGTATAATTTGCAACATTTATGCTTTTACAAAAGTATAAATGTTGTGTTTTGTGTAGGGCTGCAACTACTGATTATTTTGCTAATCGATTCATCTGTTGATTATTTTTTTGATTAATAATCGGATGGCAAAAGGTTCCTGAAAGAATATTTTTATACAGAATAAAACCAGGTGAAACTAAATCTTTTCCACCTGAGGACTTCTGGATAGAGTTTTTTTTTTATCTTAAATACAAAATATTGGTATATTTGTTTTACAATTTTAGGATAAATTGATAAATTGAAGATGACATGTAGTGAACTGGTGCTTTAAAAATAAACTAAGCTGAATTGAAATCAGTTAACTAAATCAACACTGGAGAGGACCAAATAGAGTACCAAAACTCCTCCTTAGCTTGAAGAGATATAAAACTGTACAATTGAACTGTTAAAGACGAAAACCATACAATTAAAATGTTTGTAAATTTTTTACTTAACCATTTCAGATTACAAATAATAAAAGGTAGTAAATCAGAAAAGTTTCAAAGAATGCCCACAATTTTCTTCTTTTATTAAAGATTGGTTCTGATTCAGCATCATGTTTTTCTTGCCAAGTCAATTATGGCAGCAAAGACAAGTTAAAATACCTCTGTACAAATATGTTGGATATTTCATCTGATTCCAGGTACAAAAATAAGTTCTAAGTGCTTCACACACTTTAATACTGTCTCTGCTTCGGCATGTTCACAGCTCTGACGCCAACATGTGTCATCTGTTCTAAACTATCCACAAACCTTCAGTCAAAAAGAAGAAGCAAAATTTAAACATTGCTGCTGCTGTCAGCAGCTGCTTTTGACAAAATACCAATCAGGATTCCCTGGAGCATTATTTAAGCCTGCCACCTTATCATTCACAGTTTTACCTATAACCTCACTCTAGTTATTGTAAAAGATTGTGAATCGCAAATAAAGTTAACACCTTGGATTGTAGGGATACAGAGCAGGTGAGTTTTAACTAATGCAACAGACTTATAAAAGAAAATAAAAAAAAACATTCAATGAGAGAACACTGATAACAAACAGAAAAGTATCAGAAAGACAGCAAACTTCATTTTTACAATGTTTCAGAGCGTTTTTACACCCGATAGAAACAAACCTACACTGAACCAAAGATATTACAAATGAATAGTATGCTTTTAAAAAGCTCATATGCCCTTGTATAAAACAGGAACATTCACTTTGTATACAGTTTTATACAACCCTTAAGCCCTGCCAAATAAGTTTTTGTTGGTACTTCATTACTCAAATGGCTCCAATTTAAATAAAGACTACTGTCAGTTTTATGGCAATGGAAAAGAAAAATAAAAAGCACTTTTCATTACAAATGTTAAAAAGACAACTCTGGCATCTTTTGAAACTACAGTTTCATCAGCCTCATATCTTTATTTTATTCATTTTGCTTTTATTAAAAAAAGAAATGATTTAAAGGTTTGAAGAATAGCAATCAACTGAAACGCGACGACATTTTAAAAGTACATATCTTGGTTAGAGATAAGTCATACTGTAAACATCTAACCAGGAAAAGTGAATCAGCTAATCAGAGTCCGTTTTAAGTAACTTGAACCAAACTGTTCATGAGCAATGATTCAAATTAAAAGAGGAGCGAAAAAAAGGTGAAAAGGAGAAAAGATAAAATGTCACAGGTTAAGACTTTGTTTCCGGGCCACTGACGAGTCCTATCTGCTTTTCATCAGCAGCTATCTGCGATGAGACTGAACTGGTTTTAAACTAAGACTGAAAGGAGTTTGGTCTCCCTATTTAACCTAAACATAACAGTTAAATACTACGTTTGCACCAGTTTAACTTTTATGAAACCACAATTAACTAATAGCCAAACAAATCTGACCATCTGCCAGTTAGTTTGATGTTTTTAAATTGAATCAACATTTGTAGTAAAGTATAAATGCAGCTCCACAGTTTAACTTCCCTGGAAACAGTTGCTTTAGAAAACACCATATCCATCAGTGTGGCGAGCTGCCAAAGCAAATGCAGGATAGCCCTCATATGTTGTGTAGGCAGTTAGGTCTTGTCCAAGAGAAACGGCTTGCTTTAGCTGAGAGGCCACTCCTGAGGATGCTGGGCTCGCCAGCGCATAGCCTAAAGGAAAAAACAAAAGAAAAGATATCAAATAGAAAAGTCCTTCTGATTTAGATCAACTGAAACAAAACTTCCATAAACCACAAATGTGAACCGATTCTGGTTCATTCTGATCTTCATGTGTATTATGCTGGTGCTTTAGTGAGTAAAGAGTTAGTTGGATTTGGGTACGGACCTTCACATACCTGGGAAGGCTACTGAGGCCACAGCAGCTGCAGTAGCACAGCTGGCATCAGCAGCGCCCTCTGTCTGCAGGCCGAGTGTCTGCAGGGTATGTTCGGCTGCATGGACTTTAGCTTCATCCACTGACACGCACAGTTTGGCAGGAGTGAAGGGATGTCTGCAGAAAGATGCATAAACACAGATTAACTAAGACATAAAAAAAAAATCAAATTAAATAAAATAAGAATTCAAAATATCATATACTACAGTACAACTAAACTCTTATTTTATTTTACTATTATACTTTTTACACTTCAGGTCCTGTTTTACATTTTAATAATCCAAAAATCAAATTTCCTACTCATTTAATGTATTTCTATTTAACTGAAAATGCTAATTTTCATATTTAAATTTATATAAATTTAGCTTAGTAGAGCTAATTTACTAGAAACACTATAACATTAATCCAATGTTATAGTCATACTGAAAAGAAAAATGGCACTTGTTTGGTTTTTGATTTCTCTGCTCTAATTCTGTGATCTTATGGTATGTTTTTATGAGCTGTAGAATTTGAAATCTTTTTTTAAATCTGACCCCTAGGTTTATGACACAGATGCTAAAAGTATACATCAGAACTCCAAAGTCAGTGGCAGCTCCATTATGTTTTTTGTTTGTCTGTTGTTTAAAAACAATAAAAAAGACAGTTTTAGTCATTGTTTGATTAGCAGAGACACAGTTAGAGTAATGATGAGAGTTAGTTCATCTTGGCTCTGGTGGTAAAAGAAATTTCAAATCATCTGCATAGCAACATATCTCCCACATTAATCTGGGCATCAGTAAAGAACATTTCACCAAGATTTCCTTTCGTTCTTTGTTAAAGGCAAAGGCAAAAACCAACTCCAGCCTTAAGACAAGATTCCAGGTCTTGCCGTCTTAGAATCACAGTCTTGCATTTACAGAAGTTATCTTTGTAAATATATCTGCTTTTCACTCTGCTGTGAATTGCTCTTTAAAGGTTGTCTAAAAATTACCAAAACAATCTGTTAACCCTGCAAAAGCAAAAAAAAATAAAATAAAAAAACCCTCCCAAAAATACATATACAAATGAATCCCTTCTTCAAGAACCAATAGAAGACAACACAAATGACAAACGAAAACAAACAAATAACAGCAACATAAATGCAATTATAAAGTTAGATTGATTTATATTTAAAAACTTTGATATTTTTTTATTGTTAGTCCTTTAAGTCAGGAGGTCAAAAAGCGGTTTCCTCTTCATTGTTTTACTCCTATGAGTACTGTATGAAACCTTGCAATAAATAGAATGAAGCTCTCATAAAACAACTTTATCAGCAGAGCATGTACTCTTTTTTGGTGTGTTTCTTCTCTATAGATCAGTACCAGCTTCAAATTTAAACTCCTTCAGCACTTTTTCTGTTTCATGCCCCCTCAGCAGATTTCTGATCTGTTGTTTCTATGTCACACCTTGAAAAATAATGGACTCTCTAATTCTTCTCCAGGTCTGCAAAACAAGTGTAGAGCGACTATACCAATAACCATGACCCTCTCACTATTTGAGAAACCTGGAAGAAAAATACTTCACTATTTTCATGAACAGGACTTAACGACATACTTTTCAAGTTCTATATTAAATATTGAGTCTGCAACCCTAGTTTCTGCTGTTTAAGTGAAATGCTGGTCCTGCTTCCAACCTGTAGGCATCCCTGAGGGATTTCCCTTCATCCCTGAACTCCTCCTACTGGGCATTTCTGCTGTTTTGAAGAAATCTTCTCCTACTGAGTCCTCAGACCTTCAAATAGGAGATAATTGTGACTTGATTTGAAAATTTGCTCAAAGTACATCATATAATACCATCAATCTGAATTCTTTGTTCTCTTCCAAACCAAACAGGTGTGTTGGATGGAAACTGTTCTTCCTTTCTGATATGTTGAACCGTCTCCCAGAGCTTCTTAGGGTCAAGCTAAGAGACCTTCTCCAAGGCCGGGAAAATGTGCCCTATGGTATTTCCTTCTACAACCACTAAAGGTAACTGAGGATGCCTCTGCAGGAGTCCCCAGGAGAAAGAAGCAGGGGTGTCCGCCCTCACTATCAGAGGCAACAGTGAGCTTCAGGCAAAAACTAAAAGAAACCTTGAAATCCTAAAGATGACTTCATTCACATTTCCTTGCTAGGGTCTTCCCTCAGTTATGCATTGCTACCTTGTAGTTTCAGTAACATGAGCACGACAATAAGGAGTGTTCTCGGCATGGATGGCGCTGCCTGTACTCACACGTTGGGATACTGATTGGCAAGAGCTGGGATGGTGATCTTATAGAGAAAGAGCTGTCGTTGGTCTGGACTGATGGCCGAATGGAGCTGATAGACGGGCTGACCCCAGTTATTCTTCTGACACAGCTCCTCCAAAACCTGAACGGAGTGCAAAGAAATGGAGGAGTTCACTATGGGAATTTAAAAAACTCAAAATATGTCATGCTGCTTGTGTGTGTCCCATTACCTGAGTCGGTGGTTTGATGCCGGTGGCCTTTAGGCTCATGGCAGCAGGATTCATCGGTGTCAGTTCCATCCCTGGCAGCAGGTCGTATAGCTTTTCTTCCCCCTGCTTGTCCCCTTTCATGCCATAGGATGCACTACTTCCACCCCCTCGTCCCATGGCTCCAGCCCCAGCTGCATAGGCCAGGTAGCCCCGCCCACCCAGCCCTCGCACCCCAGCGGCCCCTACAGGTACAGTCATGTAAATTTCTACAGGAGATTGGAGAGGCAGTAAATCAATCAAATCACTGGAAATCAGCAAGGAGGAAGAATCACACAATTATCAAATCACAATGAAGACTGATATCAATAACAACACCTAAGTGATTTATTATTTTTCAGGTGAATTTATGACCAAACTTCAGCTGATTCAAGAGATCTCACATGATTCCTACCATAAAGTATTCTGATTTTTAAACCACATTCATTATGTCCAGATGATTTAGGAAGATCCGCCACTCAGTGTCACATCTGCCAGATGTACAGCTCAAAGCAAACATAGTTACTTGCTTTTTGCCAGTGTGAAATCCTGATTTTCTACGACAGCAGCTAAGAAGGGATTGGTCAGTCTGTGCTGAGGGGAGGAGCTTCACCATCAGATTTAACAGCTTCTGTTGTCAAATTCAACTCTGACAGCAGATCTGCTTCTATCATGTTATCCAGATTGTCTCAACAGACACTGCCCTTACCTCTGACTGAAGGCGTTCTAATCAGACCTCTACCTCCTACATGAGCTTTGGCTGCTGGGAAACGGAATTGACCTGGAATTGCAGTGTAGGTCTGGGGGGCATAAAACACAGGAGCCCCAAGATACGCCGCTGTAGGGTCATACACCTGCATTAGGAGAAGAACAAGAAGAAAGGTTTCCTTTTTTATTAGGGTAAAGTCTTCTGACTTCTCTCTACTACATTTAAAAGCTTCATTTTTAGATTTTTAATTATTATTCATCAAGGTTTCTGAACCCCAAACTATGATAGAGCTCTGTTTGCGAGTCTCTAAATGATTTGTGCTACAGCTAGATGTCGTATTACCGTTGGTCCTCCACAAGGCATTGCTACACCTCTAATTTCCAAGTATATTTCCCTGCCAAATAAAAACCAACATGTGCAAAAATGGTCAATTTTATGCACGCTGTCAAGAAGTTAAAAAATAAAAGTATTGTGTCCTAATTTTAAAGCTGTCATGATAAACATGTCAGTAAATCGCACAGCTTACACAATATAATCAAGAAATCCATTTGTTTTTATTTGATGGATCAAAACATCTGTCATATTAAAATGTCTGAAAGAAACTGATCAAAGCAAGAAAATTCTCTCAATATTTGATCAGTTTATATATTGTTCATTTTAAGTTAGTCTCGATCTAAGTTGGTCCCAGTGACAAGAAGGCATTAAAATAATAGTACCTTTGTTTTGATTTTTACAAGTTGAATAAAGTTTTGTCAATTTAAAATTGTGTTTTAAAGTATCTAGGCTCAGAATAGTAACATCAAGAAAATGTAAAGTCAGATATCAGCTGCTTTTGTCATTGCCTCATAACGTTATAAAGTGCTAAAACAAGTTAAGCTCTGGGTGGTAACACAAATCAGTTTTAGCGGAAGCAATCTCTGCTTCTGAGTCCTAGGTGATCACAGTTTTGTTACTTTTTTTAAAGTTCAATTCTGTATGCCTTTTCTCAGGAGTCAGTGTTTCGCCTGTTTTAGTTCCTGGTCCAATACTCCTGATTCAGAAGATTAAATAAGCTAGTTCTACAGTAGCAGCCTTTAAATAAACCAGGGACTTGAATCCCCTGAGTACCTATGTGGAAATATATACAGCTTGTGCAGGATTAGCTGTTTGGGTAGGAGTTACCACCCTGGTCTAACTCTTATTCCTTCCTCAGGGGCGCTGGGTATAACTGTCCCCTGGATGGAGCTGTTTGACACCCTATAATTAACCTCTGTTAATCTTGATTGTGCAGCTGAAAAGCAAACCACTGCACCTCTGTGAACTCAGAGTTCAGCCCATTATCAGCTCTTTATCTCCTGTTTATCTTTGGTTCAGGTTCAACAAAGTCTACTTTATGACTTTCATGTTAAAAATGTTCACACTATAAACACTTTAATGAAATGTTTCCTAAACCATTGTTGTAATGAAAAAATAACTTCTTAAAGCATTTGGAGTCCTGTTATACCTTCGTAACTTTTATATCATCACTGAAAAGGTGTTTATTAAAATATTTACTATTTTATTGCAAAATGGTTATTTTTCTTTCTGTGCTAATCAGTATCTTTAAAATTCTTGTATTTTATTATCAATTTGTGTTAGATTTTCAATTTAGTTATATAATGAGCTGATTTGAGGCAAATACAGAAAACTATACCAACGATTTTTTTTTTATTGACTTAGTTTGGACAGCACATCAGATTAAGCCACGTGGACAACGCTGCAAAACATTATGACACACTTCAACAAAGGTTTGCACATGTCTGTGGTTGTTTGACCTGAGAGGAAAAAACTGGTGGGATTTGGCTAGGTGTTTTTTAAACACTTTGTTGGTCCTAATTTTGTCATTATTAAGTTAATTTCAGATTCAAATAAAGGCCCATTAACGCTTAAAATCACCTCTGATCATGGCTTAATTTATATAAATGTCTGTCTGGAAAATTAAATACAAATGCTATGTTTGAATGAGTGTCATCTAAAGTGTTTTAAACCTCTAGCACTTAACCATATAATGAGAACTGAAAAATCCAAATCATGAAAACAAATGGTGTTTCTGGATCCTTTCGATCCCACCTGTCCCAAAGTGTAGGCCGTGTAGTCGGTCTGCAAAACCGAACCTCCTCTTCCTCCTGTTCCTCTGGTGTACCGAACATAGCTATCCTTATCTACTGGCTTGGCCAAAGTCACCTCGATAGGAGAGCCGTCCACCATCTGCAGGCAGTGAGAGAATGGAGAAGTTTACCTCCTTGTTGACTCAATATTAGCCCCAACATTTCCTACCAACGGAGAAGTTCATTTAGACAAGTCATCTGTGAATCAATCTCAGATTAAAAAAAAAAAACAACTCCAAAAACTATTTAAAAAATGAATGCTTTTTTCTGAGCAGACTAGGGTGGAACCGTTGCCATTTTCCTCTGAATCTTTCAATCTACATATACGTAATAGTAAAAAGTTACACATACTTAACATGGGTCTCTGACTTTTAATTTACTTTTTTCTACTATTCTCAATTACAGTACTTCCGTCTTTTTTTATTTTAACAATGAAATCAGATATTTTTCTGTTTAAAACTATAGAGGAATGGTGGACAGAGTGAACTCTCAGAGCTGACCTTTCCGTTGAGAGCGTTCATGGCGTTAATGGCGTCTTCTCTCTGACTGAAATGTACAAAGGCATAGTCTCTGATCTTCTTCACTCGCTCCACTGCACCTGTAAAATCATACACAACTTTTACTGGCATCTAATCTAATAATTTCTAGCTTATTAAAGCCTCAGACATTCAACACATCTATAACAGGATGATGCACAAACACATCAAAAACTTTGTTTTATTCCTTTGATAATCATTTAGAGGAATGTTTGAACATAATAACAAATCTGTTTTTGTTTTTAGCTGATAAATTTCTTGTCATGAAATGAAGGTAGGACTAATGATGTTTAAAAATTCATAAAAATGTTAAAAGTATTTTTTTATGTTTTTTTTTAAACAGATCATTGATAAATTAAAAGAAAAAAATTTAATGCAGTTTCTTTGAGTAGTCGATTGTTAAAAATCACACTTCTTTATATCGTTTTCTGAAGATGCCTGTTTTTAATCAATATATTTTTTGAGAGCATTATTTGTGATCAGGGAGGATATGATTGCTGTGCATGTACTTGCAGTCATACAACCTATAAAAAAGGGTAAATGAGTAATAAAGATTTTTTCGGTTTTGTTGTTTTCATGATATTAACACAACATATAGAGATGAGATTTGTCTATATTGCCCACCTATATTTCTAATTTTAGATTCAATACACATTGTCTTTCTCAGTAAGGTTTTAACTGACATTTCTGGGGCAGTGTTAGTAGTTTAAAACTAACAAGTTCTTCAGAAGATTTTCTGATTTTTCATTTATGGACAATGTGAGATTAGAGTTTCCATTATTCCTCTTCTTACCTGGTTTCAGGCTGCTAAACTCCTTCTCTATGGTTTCTTCAGTGGTTTGCAGCATTAGGTTCCGCACATATAGAATCTTAACGGTTGCCATAGTATCCTCATCAACCTCTACCTCAGGCTCTGCCCAGTCCACTGCAATAGGATGACCCCACAGCTGAATCCGACCTGTGACAAAGGACACATGTCCCTGTAATCTTCCTGTCTCACAGAGTTAGAGCATGTATGTTTTTCAGGTTTCTGAAATAGATCAAATTAAGCTCTGGAACAAATAGTAGTATAATCTGCAAACTCAGTTTACCACTGAGAAGATGTTAAAGAATTGCAGAACCTTAAAAACTGCTTGGGGAAAAGAGTTTGATATTCTTTGAAACCAACTTCCAACCAATGCAGGGTGTTGGTGCAATCAGTGCTAGATGTCAGTATGGACCATATGAGATGTTGCTCAAGGCAGCAAAGAGGGTGCATTAACAAGGGTCAGCATATCTAAATTTTTGTCAATAACACCTTAAGCAAATTTTTTGAATGAAGGGTTGGAACCCCCTGCCTCCTGCTGGGAAAAAGGACACTATTTTGCATGTTTTTCATGGACTGCATTGTATTTTATGCTTCTCCAGTTTGAAGGTTTCATGCATTTTGTATACTTGGTTGATGGCAGAAGGAAGGCTCAACCATGAAGCCATCAGTGCAGGAACAACAGGTTGAAAGTATGTGGTTTTAAATATTTTATAGGGTTAAAACAGTCCATCCATCCATCCATCCATCCATCCATCCATCCATCCATCCATCCATCCATCCATCCATCCATCCATCCATC
>JAUZNJ010037230.1:0-11539 GCA_034780135.1 Jordanella pulchra | reverse complement strand
GTCAAATGAGCCCTATTTAAATGGGCTCATGAGAAGTCAACAGCTGTAGTCAATCAGAATCACTTAGAAGAAGTGAAAAGGCCATGACATGAAGCTAATTTGATTGACACAACACTCTACAGAACCAAAACTGACAATTTATGTTGCTGTATGTATATTTTTGACCCAGCAGATTTGGTTGTTGAAAACAAATCATTGCTGGTGGGGTAATGTCCGATGCTTTTTGTGTCTGCTTGTGCTCTGCCAGAGTGGAAAGATACAGTTTTCCACCCTTTATTTCAAGTTTCTACAAAATTCTTTTTGATTCCAATTACAGTTCCCAATCAGCCATCAACTAACAAGTGCGTGCGGGATCTCCCGTTTACTGAGCCCTCTGCTCCTATAAGATTTGCTTCTGGACTGGAACACCAGTGGTATCTCAGTCGCTCTTATGAAACAAGATTCCGTCATTTCAGCATCATTCAGCAGAGTTTGTGCAGCCCCCACAAACACAATATCTATGATTAACAAGCACAATCTCAAACGTCTACAAAACTCCACTCCACGTCCACTTTACCCAATAACTACCTGCATTGCACACAGAGCTCAACCAGTGCGAACTATTTGACTCCCCCATGTAATGTCAAAGTACACAATTCGTTAAAAAAGTTTTTAAAGACACTGCTAAGAATTTTCAATTTTATTGGTAAGTTTACTCTGTTAGGGCAGCCAAACCACTTTGAATCCTAAATAAACTTTTTAAATATGATCCATTAGACAACACATAGTTTGCAATTTGTCAAAAAGTTTGCCCACAATTTGCTTTTTAATATGACAGAGACGAAAGAGAAACAAACTAGGTTGAATTATGTGCAGCTTGAGTTCAGCAGTCTAACAGCTGCTGGGTAAAAACAGTTTTTGAGCCTGGTGGTATTGTTCTGGATGCACCTCAGCTACCTGCCTGAGGAGGGAGGCTGTTCCAGACTGATAATGGGCGATGGGTGGAGTTCTTCATGATCCGGAGTGCCCTCCCCCTGCATCTTGGTTGGAAGATATCTGAGGTGGAGGGAGGAGTGCTCCCTACTGACCCTCTGTGCAGCCTTAACCACCTTCTGCATCTTCACATCTGCTTTTCAAAGGTACAGGGGATGAGGAGGTTCCATGTCTCTGGTGAAATCCACCACCATCTTCTTAGTCTTTTTCTCATTGATGCAGAGGCTATCGTCTCTACATCACGCACCAGTTAAAAGATTAAACCTGCTCTCTGTAGTTCGACTCATCATTGTTTTGATGCAGCTGTGAAAAAGAGATGTTATTGTGAACCAATGGCAATGCAGTCCACACAAATTTTAAGGTGCACTAAAATGTGTTGGTTCAATATCCACAAAACAATGAATAGCTTTTGGAAAAAATCCACAACTCTAAAATCTGATATTGTTGTTTGTGTTATCTCACAATTTTAAGGAAGAGGCGTGTCCTTTATTGCCTTGTTGCCAAACCTGCCAATTTGTAGGTGGTACTGTAGTGTGTCAGTGAATAGTCCACATTTGTATGTAAAAATAAATGGATGTGTTATGTTAGTGTTTTATATTAAAGAGAGAATTTCGAGGTAAACAGAGATAATTGACCTGCTACAGATTCCTTCTTATTTATTTTGAACTGAATAAAAAATGTGCATACATATGTTTGCCAAGGTGTAACGTGTGTGAGCATTTGTACATTTTATGATTGTGACTGTTGGCTTGTACATGTGTGTGTGTTTGCCTTATCAGTGTAGCTGGTGAAGACAGCTTGCTGGCCCCGGGCCTCCATTTCACCCTATAGACCCCACAGAGAATGACAGAGAGAGGGAGGGACAGAGGAAGCTGAGTTGAGTGTGAATACTTGGAGAGGCAGAAGAGGTTTATATTTATAAAAAACGTAATTTGGAAGGTGGGAACTGTTTTTTGTCTTTTTCATTCATTGTTTGATTCTTTGCTGACTCAGCAGGAATTATGGCAGTATACATTAAATACAGTGTTTCTCTTGAGACATTGCTATCTACATAACACACACATCCACACACACACACACCCATATATGGGTGTGTGTGGGTGTGTGTGTGTGTGGGCGCGCATGTGTGTGTGTGTGTGTGTATATTTGACTACATTTCTTTACTTCATTTCAAAATGACATGAACTATTAGACTGGAAACTGGTCTTTAATCCAAAAGGGAGTGCAAAGTGCTTTAAACTGGTAGGGAAGGTGGGATCTGATAGGCGGTGAGGAAAGTCGCGCAGGTAAAGTGTAAAGCAGTAGGAAAAGGAGAAGAGCAGAGAAGCTAGATGATGAAGTGAAGAGCTGAAGTGATTGTGATCCAGCATGGCTAACTATAAGTATGGCAAATGAAGCATTCCTCACATGTACAGTGGTATCCCACCGTACCCCATCCCATGAGTGATTTAAATATTGACCTCAGGTTATTACAAGCTTTTTAAATCAAATTACCTAGTGTTGAAATCCTGCCTGATACCTGATAGTGCCAATCAGACAGCTCATCCTGCTCCCAGAGCCCCACCACATAGCACTTTACATAAATTGAGATTAGAATTGGGAAGTTTGGGAAGTTAGTTTAACCACTCAGGGTGGTTGTTGCATTTCCAAGTTATCGAATAAAGTTTCATATTTTCTACTAGAGGGGTTTTGTTGTACCAGCTTTAAAAAGAAACTGTAAGATAGTTATTTAAACTCGATCAGAAGACAAAGGTTGGTAGAAATAATAACTAACTAATTGTATATAACTTTTAAAACATTACTGGTAAATCACTTGTATGGTTGGGGTGTCTATCATTAATTTATTATTTAGTAAGTTCTCCATTTTATTCAGTTGCTTGTGCAATATTGTGCGTTTCATTTTTAGATAGAAACATAGATCTCTTAAAACTTTCCCTTTGCTTGCTACTTAAATTTTGCTCATTTTTAGAAATGTCTGAAGGGCACAATGCCATAACAAATTTGAAATTACCATTGTTTCTGCTGGATCCATCTTCCTAAGTGTGCTTTAAACGAAGTTTATATTTATTAGGTTATGTTTTCAAAACATGGATGGATGTATTAGTTAAAGCGTTCACATTGAAGTCTCAAAGAATTTCTCCCCCCATCAAATATAAGAGTTACTGCTACAAAATCCTCAGCAAGTGAAACCTGTTAAAATTAGTCTAATTTAATTGCTAGTTCAATCTTTTGAAAGTTTAAAAAAATTAATGTCCCTTAAACACATCTGCTCTCACTCTTCCCTCATTCAGCATCTAAAACATTTAAATAAAATAATCAAATAACGACTGCTGATGCCTGTAAGAGTTAATTCTCCTCTCTGGCAGTATGCCAGGACACTCCAAAATATAATTTTGAAAGGTGAGTTTGAAAAAAGGTCCTACCCTATTTCTTTTGTGTTATTAATTTGATATTTCTAATGCATACTTTTTGAAGAATTCCTCTTTGTAAAAAATTCTTCAGAGGTTCCTGAGGAGTTCCTAGAACAGAGCTGTTCTTCTTTATCAGCTTGCTGAGCTTTTTTAAGTCATTTGCTCTGATGCTGTTAGCCCAGCAGATGATGGAGGAAGAGATCAGACTCTCCACAACAGACTTGTAGAAGATATGTAGTATCTAGTTGCAAATGTCAAAGGACCTAAGCTTCCTTAGGAAGTACATTCTGCTCTTTTCCTTCTTGTAGACGGCTTCACAGTTGTGTCTCCATTCTAGCTTGTTGTCCAGGTGAACACCAAGGTATTTATACTCCTCCACCACTTCCACTTCTTCTCCCACGATGTTAACAGGATTCAACTTGTTCCTGTTTCTTCTGAAATCCACAATCATCTCCATTGTTTTGTTGACATTCAGTAGTCTTTGGTCCAGGCAATGGTTGATGTCTCCACCTGAGTCTTCTGGAGTTTCTAGCAAAGTCAGTCAGGCTGAATCGTGTTAAATGCTCTGGAGAAATCAAAGAACATGATCCTCACAGTGCTGTCCGCCTTGTTTAAATGAGTGAGTTTGCTGAAGCAGGTGTATGATGGCATCTTCAATTCCAACTCCACGACAATAAGTAAACTGCAGGGGGTCCTGATAGCTGCTGGTTTGTTTGCTGAGGTGAACCAACAGAAGTCCCTCTAGGACCTCCATGATGTGGGATGTCAGGGGAACGGGTCTATAGTCACTAAGGACTGTTGGCTGAGTCTTCTTTGGTTCTGGAACAAGGTAGGAGGTCTTCCACATCACTGGAACCGTCTCCTGGGTCAGACTGAGGTTGAAGAGGTGCTGTAGGATCCCACAGAGCTGCTCTGCACAGACCTTCAGGACTCTGGGGCTGAAACCATCAGGACCTGGTGACTTATTACGATTCAGTCTCTATAGATGTCTTTTTACTTGGCTTCTAGAGCGAGACAGGTGAAAGGTGGATTGAGGCATGTGTGGCCTGGACTTTGGAACCCGGCTTCTTCAGAGAGGCTGGACTCCTTTCTACTGTCCAGGACTCTCTAGTGGCCTATGGTCAGATGCAGAGTTCACCCTGGTGGATGAGAGGGTTGTATCGTGGCGCTTGCAGGTAGGGAAGAGAACTCGGACTTCTGTAAAAGCCCGTGGGCTGAAAGGCAGTACGCAGTAACGGCCTCTAATATGTTCCCTCGTGGAGCTGCTGGATAGTGCCCATCTTGAGGACCACATCATTCTGCCGGGGTCTTCACTACCCATGTGGGAAAATGACACTGATGTCTAGAGGGGGGTGACTGGGAGGAACACCCAACCCCCAACTCTGAACCCGAATGCTGTTCCTTTAACGGACCCCTGTGAAAATCATGGATCATCCTTAATGAACACAAAGTTCAATCATAAAGGTGTAATACTTGGTAACACAAGGCCAGTCGATGTTGTCCCGTCTACCATCACTGGGACATATAAGAAGGGGGGGGGCATTAATTGCCACCTGGAGCTGAGTTGGATACGCTTGAAGAGGAGGCCGGGGACATAAACTGGACCGTGTTCTCTGCTTCCTTTGTAGAAGTGGCAACTCGTAACTGTGGCCATAAGGTCTAATGTGTCTGCTAGGTGACAAGCCCTGAACCCGGTGGTGGACACCAGCACTAAGGGATCATCAGGCTGAAGAAGTAGTCCTTTCATCCCTGGTTGGCTTGTGGGAGTCCTAAGGCAGCAGACAGGTACTGTAAGGCCAGGTGTGTTGCTGCCCGGGCAATTGCACAGACAAAAGCTCAGGTGTTTACAGTGAGAGTGTGGAGCTGCTGGTCTTGACATAGGACACTGTCGGACGGTGGAAAGAATCTCACATCTTCCCTGGTGGAAGCAGAGACCGGATGCTTGTAGTCACATTCGTTTATGACCAAGGCTGAAGTCACCAAAATGATCAGAAAACAGATCAAACAGTGGTAAGACTTTGGTGGTAAATGAGATCCACCCTAAGTATCTCAGATCTCTGGTAGAAATGCCTTGGTTCGAGACAGAGCCCCTGAACTGGTAGACTGGGGTGGTGATCCTCTTCTATACTAAGAGGGACTGGACTGTGCTCCAACTATAGAGGGATCAAATTTCTCTGCCTCTCCAGGAAGGCCAAGGTGCTGGAGAGGAGAGTCTGGGTAATTGTTGAACCTCCGCTTTAGGAGGAGCAGTGTTGTTTTAGTCCCGGCTGAGAAACACTGGATCAGCTCAAACTCCTCGGCATAGGGCTGGGCTTAAAAGATGTTATCTCTCTTTTTTTTCCCTACCAAATCTGAATAATGTTTTTTTCTCTCCCTTAAGTTTCATAATAAAAATTACAAATAAATTACTTTCAACTACTGGTTTTTAATTCAAGTGTTCCCTATAGGTGGTGACCTTAATTTAAAGCTGTAGAAATGCTTTTAAAACAAGGTTTTAAAAGGTTTTCTGGACCAATCAGACACAGCTCTGGGTAAAACAAACGTATCTACCTTTTTATTGCTTCATTGGTGCAGATGTGTGGTTAAAAATTAGGTTTTTGCTGCTTTGGTTCCCAAGATATAATTTTAATTTTAGACAATGACGTCACCATCTGAGCAGAATGCTCTGAGACAAACCAAAGTGGACCACGTGTCAGTGCTTTCCACACCCAAAAATATTGAGAGGGTGTGAAGACAAGTTCCCTCATATCTGGAGCTCTTTTATAGATTATTTTACCAGAGGTAAACCAAGCTGTATATTGATATGTCAAATTTGTCATACTTTGAAACACCAAATAATTTAGCAGCAGTCTGTAATGCTACGTTTCACCTGTACTTCTATTGTGAAATCCCGATAGCAAGATTTTGACAGGAAATGCAATGAGGTTGCCAGGGGTGATAAGACCTAAACTGGAGGATCTGGGAGGCTGATAAACTACTAAACATTTTGAAACAATCATTCCAGCCACTAAATAAGGTGAACAAATGTTATATTCAATCGCAGCACATATACAACTATATATCAGGGAACGAGCACATCACTAACATCTGGCTGGATATGTGCCAAAATCAAATGATTATGTCCAAAGAAGCAAAGTAGCACAAATCTGCGTAGACCTGTACTAACAAAGCACTAACCATTCAGTCTGTTTCTGCTTTTCTGAATGTGGGCGGAGCTTCACGCAGCGCAAGCTGCCACTATTTGATGACACGGTGTGCGGCGGCACAGCTAAGAACAAAAAGTGATGAACTGATGTCACCCTGAGCTGTGGAAGCCCAAGAAGTGCATTGGTGAAAAACACTAAATTGATTTTACAAAAACGAATCCTTTATAAACAGAAGACATAATCAATGTTATTGCTTCATTGCTCAGCCCTACCTCTGCAGGAGGCCCCAGGGTTCATGGGACTTTGCCCAACTGGTCAACATGTATTTTGTGGTATTGAACTGTGTCCCTTTTGAGGCCTGTGGGGAGGCGCACCAGCAGTCTGAGGTCAGGAACCCTTTACTAAGGGCCACCAGGTCGCTCTACAAGCACATTTTCAGCACCTATTTTGGAACGATGTTGGACTCTGACAGGGCTGCCCTCTGTCACTGGTCCCAACTGGTCGGTGACCCGCAGGGACAGGATTAGGAAGTGCAGCCAAAGGCTGGTGGGTCTGGTTTCAGGCACCAGCTAGTATTTAAGCTGCCTTTACTTTTTGCATAAGATTCGGTTCTACTGGCTTCCTCCTGCAAAGACCTACAGCATGAGGTGGTTCACAACTGACTGTGAAGAGGCCGGGAGGAAGATCAGCTCCTCCAAGTCTGTCCATCATTCATGGCCAGAAAAAGGTGGCTTCCCCCCTTAAAGTCTGAGGAGAGTTCCTACCTCAAGAGGAGAACCTCCAGTATCTTGGGGTCCTGGGGTTCAGGAACGAGAGGAGAAACGGCTGCAGCTAAACTAGTCTGTCGTGGTGAAGAGACAGCTGAACAGCAGTGCTCTCCCTTTACTGGTCCTTCTAGGTTCCTATCCTCACCTATGGTCATGAAATCTGGACCATGACTGAAATACAAGATCCAGGTGGTTGAAATCCTCTGTGCACAGAGTGGCTGGGCTGTCCTAGAGATAGGAGAGGGTGAGGGACTCTGCCACCCAGGAGTCTAGAGAGGCTGGATGAGGTGTCTGGAGAACAGGAAGTCTGGGTGTCTTTATAAAACTGCTGCCCTGGTTCTGAATATGTGCGGGACGACGACAAGGTGAATAAATCAAAAGCAAAACATCTTAAATGTATTTTTCTCACCTCTCAGTTTGTCAAAAATGAACATCCAATGTTGGTTTAATTGAAAAGTAAAAATCTGTTAGAACCTGTTGGACAGAGCTGGGGGGTTCATCTGTTTTGGGTTATTTTTTATTTTTTTTATCCAATATCTAGTGTTTTTTTGGATGTAATTTTATGCATGTTTTTCTTTTTTGCTTCATTTTTTAGTTGATCCGTTCCTTCTATAAGCAGAAATGGAGTAAACACTCTGAAATGGAGAGAAGCAAATTTACCAGCAGGTGGGGGTGTCTGCATAAACAGCAGCATCGTGTTGCTGTTGATCTCTGGCAGAGATAAACACAGAGCAAGAGTACATGGGGGAAATCCACCTGTTACTGTGAGCTATGGGCTGTTAAGACTTCTTTCTTTTCATTACATTTTATGGTTTGAAAGATATAAAACATGAGTGTGAGAGGCGTGGGGTTTGTGTGACTCACACTCAGAGGATTCTCTATGTTAATTAACCAGCCGTCAAAGCAGTAATACTGACTGATCTGGACTAGTTTATCAGCAACTTCCCGGTAGGACTTCTCATCCTTCAGGAAGGTCTCACACACTGCAGCTCCATCAGTCCATTCGGTGATGAAAGTCCCTGAAAAGCAGAGCAGTGTTTCATAAGACAACAGAAGATGTAAAGACAGGTTGGATCAGAAACTACATCTGTTGTGTCAACAAAGTGTGACAGAAAGAGGGTTAGCGTCAACCGGTTGGGCTGCACAGAGTAGCAGTTACTCCAGACCTTTTTCTTTCACCTTATACTGTTTTTGTCCATATTATCCATCTTTCTGTACAATTTGCATGAATACTACTGTGGAGGGAACTAGAAATGTTTTTTTTTCTGTAAATAGAAATCTGTAAACTGGAATGAATCGTTTTTCAGCCTTCAGTCCTTTTTAGCCTTTAACAGGTTTGTCTCCAGGATTTCTATGTAGCGACTTTCATTCGTCTTCCCACCAACTTCTGACTTCAGTTCAAAAATCTGTTTCAAACACAGAGATTCATGGATTCAGATCAGATTTTGAGCTGCAGCACTGGAGCATCTGTTAGCTTGGTAGATGTCATAACCACATCAAACCTCGATGGAGAAACACTGGAGGAACGATATGCTAATTTAGCATCTTGAGCTATTATCTACAGGCAGATGTTACAGTTAGCCCGCGCTAACCGTTGTTTTAATTTGAAGGACACTTTTTGTGTGTGATAATGTGACATTTTTAATGACATCCACTAACCTCATGAGAGATCCTCTGCTGTACCTTAAAACACTATAAAAATACATTTAAGATGTGAAATGTCAATCCGTGAATCTGTGCTGGAAATTGTATTTTAGAACTAAGACTAAATGTAAACAAACAAGATGAAAACAAATTGAAAGCAAATTAATTCAGCTTCAATCTAGTTAACTTTATTTTCAAACTAATTTTATTTCATATTATATGAATATAGATTCATTTTATATCTCCAAGCTCCTCGTCACTGGAAACAACTGTCTGGATTAGGATCATTAAACGGAAATAAGATGAACTGTTTCTGTTTGTTATTTCTTCTATTTAAAACCGTCTGATTCCTGTTAGCCTCTTCTGCTACCTAATAATGGTGGTTCATCCTTTCAATGTTCTCTGGGAGACGTTAAAAGCTTAGGATATCGTTTCAGGTCTGTTTCAGTTTGTCTTACAATGAGATACGGAAGCTGTTTGTGAGATAAAGAGAAGCGATCAGCTGCTCTCTGCAGGACATGATCTGACCTAAATTGATACCGGCTGACTTCTGATAAAGCTGCTAACGGAAACATTCATCTGAAGCACAGAACATGGCGACCCGCAGATTAACCCAGGACGGAGATGAAGTAATGTTTGCGATGCGTAGGAGGGCCTGAAACCTGTTATTCAGGTTTCACTACCAGCTCCATGGAAGTCTCAACCACTGAATTCCCCCTTAGGCTCTACATCCAGCCACACAATACGCACAGGATAAAATCCTTTCTGAAGGCCTCTGTAAAACCAAACCCTGACCTCAAATAAATCCTTGTCATAGAAGAATTTATGTTCATGTCTTGTAAGTTTTCTTAAACTCAGCAGAGCCTTAAACTCCTTTAAACTTCTGCACAAACTCCTCCCTGAGCAATCTGCTGAATTTCTACTGACATTACATAACATTATGTAAGAGCAGAAACTCTGTTTACATAGGAGGCGAGTTCTGAGGGGAAAGCTGTTGTACCTACTTAAAAGGTCTACTTTGTGTTAATCAAATACAAAAACAAATAAAGGATCTTGAAATGTGTTACAACATGAACAACAGTGTGAATTCTTCAGCAAGCCGCCGTAAAAAAAACACTTCAAAGTGCTCACCTGGATGGATGAGAGTTAAACTACTTTAAGATTTTGCTTACCGAGAACGATGACTCCGTGTTTATGTGCAGCGTTTGTCCACACGGCTGGAGGAACTGTCACCATGCGATGTGTGAAATAGTTGAAGATATCGATGTACTGCCAGTGGTAAAAGGCATATGGCGCTTCGGCATTTGTTCCTTGGATAAACCTTGAAAAAGACGATAGTGTGACGTTTCATTTGTTTTCATGCAAACCTCCCAAAGAAAAGCTTTTAGATAGCATACCGGTCATCCAGGTATCCACCCATCATGTCGTGAGACACCAACGTCCGACGCTGACAGTCCACTAGACGGGGCTCCCGGGGGGCCAAAGGAACGGCTGCCACGTTGAGGGGGCTTGCCTCACTTGGGCTCCATGACAACAACTCATCCAATGAGCAGAGACCAGAGCTGACTGGTTCGGTTGTCTCTGCATTGTAATGTTTGGCTGAAACAGGAAGCACAATGTCTCATCCTACAAGCTACATGTGGGAGTGTTGCAAGTTTTATGGACCTTACCAGGAAGACCAGGAGGCTTGATGTCCTTAGGAACCCTGAACTCCAGGGGCTGATCAACACTGGACTCAACCCTGAGGACAGAAAGCGTATCTTTGCCATATTTTATAAAGAACAGTTCCAAAAAAAAAAAAAACATTTGGGAGCGTTGAGTCTTCTGAAAATTTCTTTTCAGGTCAGATCTTCAAAAAAAGAGTTTAAAGCAGCGTTTTATAATTTTTCCACTGGTTATCTTATACTGGAGGACCTGAAACTTCATAACGATTTTTCAAAACACAGAAGTGCAATCAAACTATTGAGTATTCTGGATGGAACAACCCATAAAAAGGAACGTGTACTGGAACTAGTGATTGCAGAGTTCAAAATGGTGCAGATTCAATGCGATTAACACCAGTAGGACCAGATCTCTGGTCATCAAACACAATTCTCCTGCAGTCAACAAACCCAAAAAGCTTTGCAAAGCTTTTCAAAGATAAAAATAAACGAATATGAACGGTAATTGTCTACCGCTCTTACAACCTGCTGATTTCTCCTCCACCTTCAAAATCAACAGCATATAAAGAAATTTAACTAACTGTAATGTGAAGCTTTGACAGAATCACATCAGAACCTGAAACCCACAACTTGCTGCTTTGATTTGTTGCTAACCAGCAAGGAGCACGTGACATAGGGGATCCTTTCATTTCTCGTTCTCCCCCAGAGTTCTGATCATCTGCAGTAAGGTGCAATGTAGTGGTTCGGCTGGATTGCCTTGGGGTAGGTATTAGGGCTGTAGTGATACAAAAATCTCACGATACGATACGACACACGACATTCTGCTCACGATACGATATATATCGCGATATTCAGCAAACTATACAATTCTATACACTTTTGTGATTTTCTGAACGATTTTAGAGGGACAGAGATTTTGGTGGCAATTTTGTGACTGT
>JAUZNJ010037229.1:0-11539 GCA_034780135.1 Jordanella pulchra | reverse complement strand
CAGGAAGATATAGTCTGGAGGTGATGAGCGCTGATGGGAAACACCTGCGTTACCAGGAGCCACACCGCACACCCATTATACCTGTCGCCATCTGGTGGGAGAAAAAGAGAGGAGCACAAAGGAAAAAACAAACAAAAACAGACTAACAGGCCCGGATCACGACACTCGGTGCAGTCAGCTGTTTTTCCTTCCCATCGTGTGTAATATTTTCCATGTTGTTAAAACTTTGAGTGTTCTTCAGCAGAAAACTGACGTTATTTTAACATGAAAAGATAAAATGTGTTTTTTAATGAGTCTTTTGGTTTTGATTAAATACTATATTTAGACTGGTGATAAAAATCCATATGTCCAAAGAAAACAGAGTTTCATGGGACATTTCCCTTGTTTATAAGTAACTGTATTGTCTACACTGCACAGGACAGAAATGCTGAAATCTACAAGTGAAATTTTCAATAGTTAAATTATGGAATCTACAACGTTCTAGCAAAATGTCTATAAAAAAAATGTATAGATATATATTTTTCAGTTCCTGCTCTGAAAGAGAAGCTGTGGTCTGGTTTAAGCATCTAGAAGTTATGAAACTCCCTGCTGAGCCGACAAACTGTAATTACTGTAATTATTTTTATTATTATTATAATTATTGTAGGATTTTAAAGAGCCATGAGTACCCTCAAATCATTCCAACTCCTTGCTGCTAGATTCCAAATTTGATGCTTCCAGTGGTGGCAGTAAATGCACTCAGGTCCTCCAGCCAGCCCAATCTGCCCCTCTGGACTCAACTAATAATTATAATAATTCAGGTTGGTATGTTGTTTTCTCTCCTTTCTGCAGCTCTGCCAGGAGTGGACTCTCTCTCTCTCTCTCTCTCTCTCTCTCTCTCTCTCTCTCTCTCTCTCTCTCTCTCTCTCTCTCTCTCTCTCTCTCTGTATTAATAAGCAGTGCAGTTCTCAGCACAGCGCGTGGTAAAGCTTTGCCATGATTACAGTATACCATCAAGAAAATTAGTTGTTTTCCACACACAGCAAATCACAGCAAGGGGTTTGCAACATAACAAGTTGCTTTTGTTTACAACGGTTCACTAGCTGTTTTCATTATGCCAAGACAAGCCCATAGACTCTGAGCCAGCTGCCACAAATCACACGTTCAATTATTCTGCTTTGCTTATGAGCATCCAAATATTTAGTCCACTTACCAGGAACAAAAACAGTAGTAAAGTGATTACAGCCAAGAAGTCAAGTTCTCCTTCAGTGCCGAAACAAAAAGAAGAAAGGAGCAGAAAGAAGGGTGCAATGGATTCAAGAAACGAGAGTTCGTAGAAACATTTCTCCTTAGCTCTGTACTTCGTTGCAGAAGCCTAACAGTGCCAAAACTAGAACTGTGAAAAGTGGTTTCTTCAAAAGAAATTGTCACAAAGCAAAGATATTATCCACTTTACCACGAAGAAAAATTTCAGAATGGGAAGTTTTTGAGTGTGCAGACATCTTTTATTCAAGTGATTCTGAACATTTTCTGATTTTGGTACTTTTAGACTTCAGTATTGGATGACGACAGCTTTTTATGATCTCTTTTGGCGCAATGGGTGGGGATTAAAGCTGCAGAAGTCAACTGGTTCTGTTTATTGCTGCTGGACAGAAGTTTCTATACTCATACTAATCATTTTAAGTCAAATTTTGCACCTCTCTTTTTTGGAATTCTTTAAGCCTCAGTTTCTTAGCCCTCTTCTTTTATTAGTGTATCTTTATTCTTTAGGATAGGTTTTGAGAAATCATAGCATCTTCTTTCACTGTCATGCTAATATTTGACTGAAGAAAACAGAGATTTCTAAAAAAAAAACAGGGTGTTTTGAATCAGGCCTGACAGTAGGTCACACACTCCAAGCATCTCTTTCATACCACTCTCTTGCTCAATATGTTGCTGGTTGTCTTTTGGCTGGTACATGCAAAAAAACACATATCTCACCTGTTCTGTCTAGTATCCCATAGAATGATTTTAAAATAGGGTCTGCTAGACCACTATAGAGAAAGAAGGCTCTTTTAGCACCACCTTTTCCATAATTTTTTCGATTGATTTTAGGATATAGTTTAAATTGAATATCATTGAATAAGCTAATTCTATCTTTAGTGCATATACTTTAAAGAGTCATTTTGAGTTGTTTTCAACAAAAGCCACTAGGAAATCCAGGACAGAAACTGATTAAGATGCCCTTTCAAAAAAGACAGCAATCATTGTAAAACAGCAGTGAAATTTAAATCTGTCAAACAAATCTTAATCTGAGGCACACGGAAACTATTGAATCCAGCTGACACTAAACCAGATAAACATTTGTAATTAAGTATTAAAGAGGGTTTGAAACTCAAATCTATTTCTTGGTTTGTTTTTTACAACACCATATAGAAAATGACCATGAAACATAACAGGTAATTGTTGACCGTGGTGATCAGCTACTTAGCCAGAGCACTGCTATATGCATCCAATTTATATTAAGAGACATTTAGAAAAGAATAAACTAAAATACAGTTAATGTTGAGTAATACAAAAAAAACCCTAGCAGGTGGCCATGAGAGAGATCAGAGGTCATAAGCTTTTTATCCTCCCTCATGTTTGAAGTGAAGGATGAGAGGGCTGGAGCTGAAAGACGTTCAGAGCATCCGGAGCAGCCAGACTTTCAGCTCCCCTGTGGAGAAGGATTACATGCTCTGACAGAACATTTTATATGTTAGGGGTTAATTCTTTAACAGCTTTAAATCAGCTCTAAAACTTCCGCTGCTCATGCCCTGCTCAAACAAAACCCCAGAACATAGAGGATTAGGAGTTTTACCAAGAAAACAAAACATTGATACTGACCCATTTATTCTCCAGCCCTGAAACATGATGTTGTTTCCTTCATCTGTCAGATGAACATTCTGCTGTAAACTCTCTGCCTGGAGTTCTACTACTTATACTGTTTTTAGACATCCTCAATTCTTGTTAAATGTAAAATTAGCACTCTTATGCCCTTAACACCATATAGTTCTCAAACTGCCATTAGTGGTACATGGGCTACTTTTATTTTTACCTGGAACACATTTTGTGTAAACCTTTTTTCAGAAAAAAAAGAAATGATCAACTCTCAGGTAGTGCCACTAATTTCCCAAAAAGATTTTTGTCTGAAACCAAAGGAGAGGAACAGAAATTTGAGCCAAAATTGAAGCTGGGACTGGTTAGCAAGTAAAAGTTCCTGTCAACACCTGTGTTGTCTTCAATTGATCAAACAACCTAACATGCATCTAAAAACTAAAATTAACCCCAAATTCCCTGCATTATAGTTTATGTTTAAAGATCTCAGGGATTACAAGCAATTACAAAGTGGAGCATTCTAAATATTATTAGCTTTTAATATGTTTTAACAATGTATGTCTTGAAACAGGTAGTGAAAAATACCTCTAGAAAAATTATAAAAAAAACAAAACAAAGAGATGGTCTGCAATAATAATGAGGATTTTTTTTTTCATTGATTATTTAGAGGGGGGTAAATACTGTTTCCACACAATTTCAGTCAAATGTACACATAGACAGAGATACATATATATTAATTTGGTGAATATTTTTTTTTACCTATTCTCCTTTTCCATGACCAGATTTAAGTTTGGTGATCACTATCTGATCTTCCATCAAAACAACATATTATTTGAAGGAAATTAATTCTAAATCCTAATCTAAGAAAATTAATAATTCTGTGTTTAGTTTTGTTCAGGAAGCTATATGGGATTATGAAGTTTGAGAAAAACTTTCCCACATGGGATTTAAATATTACTGGACATTTCTGAAGATTTTTTAGCTTCCAAAACTAGCAGATATGAAAAAGTTGCTTCCCTTAAACTTGCTTTGCAAGTGATTTTTTTCTTGTTTTCTTTTTCCTTTAAACACATTTTACAACAAAGTGAAGATGTCATAGCCCCATTGCTTAAAGATGTCTGCCAGTATAGGAACACTTAGAGAGCTCATCTGTTCTTGAAAGCATTAAAGCACAGAACAAGAACAAAGTCCCCGACAATGTCTACAAAATTAACTTTAACTTTTTATATTCCAGTATAATAAATCAGGCAAAGTCAGTAGGAGAGAACTTATAGAGAAAGTTTCACTGTAATATTTTTAAACATTTGCAATAAAACTAGTGTATTTGTGATGCAAGCAACAACTTTCTTTGAAATTACTTTTAAAAAGTCTTGACCCTTTCTAAAATACCCTTATACTTTAAAAAGGATAGATATCTTTGAATTTATTTCTCCATCCAACAGTTTCAGGCCTCTCTTAAGTGACTGTCGAAACCTTTTCAGTGGTCATCAGAACCCTTGATGCAAGGGCCTCTAAATTGGCTGAACAGACTCTTAAAACCTTATCACTGACCACTTGAAAGCCCTAATGGACACAAAGCTCCAGATAATGCTTTTAATACCTGATGCACACTCAGGGGGAGTTTGTCAGGCAGGTCAGAGTTCAGCCAAAGCACAGCATTCAGGAGATGGTGACGATGTTGTTTCATGCTTAGGAGAAGCAAGAAAATGTATTTGTTCTTGTTGTGCTTCTTTTGTCTTTCTAGCAGCAAAAGTTCTTCTTGCAATTCAACAAATTTCCTTATTTAACTTAGCTATAAAAAGCTATTCATGCACTGCCTCTGTTGGTACTACATTTTAGCCCAATTATAAGAGATTTCATATTTTCTATTCAGTTACACCGTAGAGCTGTTGTGTGAAAAAAGAAAAGCCTTTTTTTATTACCATGTTTCTAATGGGTTTTGTACATTTGGCTTAAGATGACATTACCCAGTACATAAATTAGATGTGCTATTAAAAGTCGTTTTTTGTGGAGTTTTGTGTAGCAACTTAAATTAACTAAATTCACCTCGTATTAAGGTTTGCTACATTTCCAACATGGCAGGCATGTCAATGCACCTACGAGGAGAATAATGACCACGACCTGAGAAGTCACCCTTAAGAATTAAAATACACAATTTCAATACTATACAAATACACTTTATTGATCCCAAAAGGAGATTAAATGTTATAACTCAGATGAGATTTTTTAGTGAGTTGTTGAAGATGTTAAGATGCTTTCAGCGGGAAGGAGTTTCTGTAGAGGTCTGTCTTGCACCTGAACAGGAAAAGCCTCTGACTGAAGACAATCTGTTTTTTGTTTAACAGTCTCATTGTTGTCCATAATGTTCTTCATTTTATTAGGAATCCTTATTTGTAAAATAATCTCCAGAGGTTCTAGAGATTTTCCTAAAACAGAAGCTTAACAAGTTTTTTTTAGCAACTTGTTGAGCTTCTTTGTCATTTGCTCTGATGCTGTTAGTCCAGCTAATGATGGTACAGGTGAGCACAATCTCCACAACAGATTGATAGAAGATCTGCAGAATCTTACTATGAACAATGACTGAATAAAGCTTATTTAAGAAGCATGTTAATTGGATCTGTTTCTGTTTCTTCTGAAATCTACAATCATCTCCCTTGTTTTGTTTACATTCAGGATCAGGTGATTATTCACTAACCATATTACCACCACGAGGAGTGCATTTCTGGAATTGATTTATTTATCATTTTAATTAATTGTATTACTATTTATTTAAATTATTATAATAATTCTTATTCTGCGTTTTATGGATAAAGTGATGAATCATTTAACGCAGTGTGGAAATCAAATACCTCATTACTTTATGTTTAAAATTGCCCAACTATTTTTTTTTGGGCTCACACACATTGACTTAACAAATTTCTACTCCTCTGGCTAACTCTGGTTTCATACAAAGTCTTTCCAGTTAAATAGGGGGACACTGTTGACTTATTAAATATTATTTATGTATTTTAAGGCGCTTTCACACTGAATGTGAGTTTCGTGCCTGGAGCGAATGATTTTTTAAGGTCGAGGAAAGCTCAGGAGGAATGCGAAGCAAAGCAAGGCTAAGGTCTTTGACTCTTCTAAGGCAAAAGGGATGTGTTTGGCAAGTACAGAGCCCCACTGCACATGCAATGTACACAAAGCAAAATTCACAAAAGTTGAAAATTCTTAACTTTTGTGTAAAACGTGTTTGCAAAAACCAATTGGAGACTAGATGTGACTTTTATGTAGGTGAAGGAGCGCCGCAGAGAAAGTTTTTTTTCAATAAAAACCTAAGATCTCCCGCAGTGGAACAGCAGCTCACTTTTTCTTGTTTCATGTTCTCTCTTTGCCAGAGTTTTTCCTTCCTTCCCTTACCTTAAGCTCCATGGAAAATGGCCACGATCCAGCCATAGCTCATGGAATTGTGGCACCTAGATTCTCCAGACTGGGAGCATCTTTGGAGGATCGGCTGGACCCAGGGATACCCAGGCATTTGACCTGCTAGTGTAATCCTGGTCCACCATGTAGAGGTGAAACTGACAACCAGCAGACTTGATGACAAAGTGGTGTGTTAATACGCCTGCCGTGGGAAATTCTGTCCCCCAGATCTTTTTGCAGGTTTTTTTTTTTTACCTTAGATGTGAATAAACCATTAATTCTATTTTGGTCTATGTGCTAGTAAACTTTTTTTGTATTATCACAACAAGACAATGTTACCTGAGCTATGAACTTGTGCATGCACACAAAGAATAAAGCTGATGTAAGCTGATGGAAAAGTCCAATATCAATTGCAAAAAAAAAAAGTGGTGGGAAAATGGAACCAAGAGGAAAAAGACAGGACAAGCGCTCTGAATAAAAATATGAACATTCTGGGAGTTTGTTCAATTAAGTGGGAGCTAAAGCTACAAAAGCTGCCAAGCTGATGGATGAATGTGACCTGCCTGCAGATGGTGATGCTGTACAACAATGCTCATGTCTGCTGATCACACTGGGTGCAAACATTTTTCACAGGCTCAAAAGAAACTAAGTAAACAGTATCCAAATGTTTTCCGAATATTTCTTTTTAAGGGATTCTTAAAAGGTGTCTGTAAATGCTACACATTTCTGTTGAACTGATTTTTGTAGCTGAACAGTCACTGTAACAAAGTGATCCTGGGTGACTTTGAATCTTTTGAATATCTAGCTATCCAAGTACGAGGCCATTTTCAAGTCATGTTTATAGGCTTTCAAAGTCCAAAACAACCTTTTTAAATGATTTAAATAACCTTTCATCTGTGATACGTATTGAAAATGACTATTTAATTATTGTGGGGGACTTTGATGTGCATGTTGACAACCATAAAGACAGTGGTGCAAAATAATTGTGTGATATTCTTAAAAGTTTTGGTTTGACTTAACATGTTAAACAGCAAACTCACAATCCAAACCCAAAAGAAATGTTATTAGAAAGCGCGTTATCATGGACAGCACAGTTAATAACTTTACCCAGGCTTACCCTTTAGCTTCTACTTTACCCTGTAACTAAGTAGATGAGCTAGTGGATAATTTCCATACTAAAGTCGCAGACATCATTGATTCCATTGCTCCAATTGGTGAAAGTTTACACCTGGAAGATCAAATCTCCATGGAGAAATGCTCCAGCACTAAGAAAAGAAAAGAGGGAATGCTGAAAAGCCAAGCGAAGGTGGCGAAACAATGGACACCAGGTTCACTATGAAATCTATCAGACAAACTTCACAGATATAATTTACAATAATAGATGTAAGAGAATCTTTTTTTCTCTGAGATTATCAACAAAGTGTCAACAATGATCATTCCTTATTTTCCACAGTTTACAAGTTAACAAACCCTCCCATCCCTGTGGCCGATGCACTCCAATCTAGAAAGGCCCAATTTTTTTACTTAGTTTTTTACTGAGAAAATACAAGGTATTAGAAAAGCAGCCTGCACATCAACGCCAACTCCAGTACCAATCCTGCCTCCAGTTAGAGTAAACTCTATTAAAATGCCCAAATTCTGCCAAATAAAGTGCAAACGTTTAGAGGAAACTGTTTTCTGTAGCTAAAATCATCTTCCTGCTGTTTTGATGTTTTACCGACAGGTTTTATCAAGAAGGTTTTGCCTGTTTTAGAGTCTGATTTGATTCAAATCATTAAGACATTCCTCATGTCAGATGTTTTCCCATGGGCCATAAAAACAGCAATTATCGAAGCATTCTTGAAAAACTCAATTGTCAATTGTTGAAACTTGGACAAATTGGGCCTGCAGAACTACAGGCCTATCTCATAGTTAGCCTGAAGATTTCTCATTGAAGCTAAACTCAGTTGAGGACTAGTCACCGTACCCATTGCTGATGAATTACAAATGACAATTGAGGTGTGGAGGTAGCAGCATGAGGTTGATTTATGAGCTAACCGGTGGAATGCAGCGAGGGTCATCCAAAAATCCTTTCATTATCATTTCCATGTTCAAAGTAAAAGAATAAATAAAAAACAAAACCGGGTAATGAGCGCGATGGTAAAAAAGGAAAAAAAACATGCCATTTGAGGAAACATCCAAAAGGTGTCAGAGAATTTCCAAGTTGCGTATGACACACTGAGATCATCCCGCACTAATGCTTAATAAAACAGTAATCCTAAGACATCATGTGGGTTAACTGCAAGGCCAGGCAATGCAACTTTATTTGTGTAGCACAGTTCAGTACATGGATAATTCAAAGTGCTTTACATGAAATTGACAACAGCATAGAAGAAAAATAAAAGCAGCGTAAATGCAGATAAACATTAAAACACATGTAAAACAGATCAAACAGTTGGACCACAACCTTAAACTAATAATACCTCAGTGAACAGTTTACCTTCAACGGTCGAAGGCAGCTCTAAACAAAAGGGTTTTTAACTTTTCCTTCAAAGAACTAAGGCTTTCAACAGATTTACAGTCTTCCAGGAGTTTGTTCCAGATAAGTAGAGCATATGAACTAAGTGCTGCTTCTCTCAGCCTTCACCTGTCTGATGGACCTTTTAGGCAAACCTATAAAGACACTGTTTCCGTATTCAATTCTACTAAAGATAAATGCATGAATGAGTTTTTCTAGATCCTTCTTGGACATTTCTCCTTTAATCCTGGAAATGTTCAGGTGATAGACGTCTCACTTCATAACTGCCCCTGAAGGTTCAGCTCTGAGTCCATCATGACACCAAGATTTCAACCATAATCACTGGTATAACGATGTACTGAAGCTGTCAAAATCTCATTCCAAGAGTCTTTCTGTCTCACCACATAAACTTAACAGGTCTGTCATTTTGAAAAGGAATAAAAAAGCAAGCAAACAATATAATCTGTTGCTTAATGTTGGGTCAAAGAAAATTTTGTGGCTGATGTTACTAATTGTCAGTTGTTAGACAGCAGGGTAACAGCTTTCAGAGACCAGTTATTGATTGATTTATTAATAACAGAGCATGGGGTTATCCATAAAGTCTTTGAATTTACTAAGGTGACACAGATATTGGAAAACACGATTTCCTTGCTACTAGTCTTATGTGATAACAATTAGATCTGCAGTTATCTGGAACTTAGTCTTCCTCCTGACTCCACAACAGTCCCTCAGCTTTAAATTGTTATTTACCCTGAACTTAAATGTTTAATTCTTCTGGTGCAAAATAGCATCAAACAAAGGTAATGCTTTGGTGGTTGAAGATAATTTACCCTGTTCCTTTTTACAAACCTGACTCAAAATCTCTTTTGTGCGAAGAATGAGTAGAATATATTTTTTTTCTCTAGTGTTGATTTTTAGGAGCTATAAATCCATTTCAGTTTATGCTACCCTTCATATATGTTACTCATCTGTATTAGGGGCCAATGGCCTTTTTCTCTCAAATGTCTAATTTCAAAATCATGTTGTTTAAAACAAGTGAAATGTTTTATATTTTGTAATAATAATGTTTATACTTTTGATAGTTGAGGTTGTTGGGGTCCAATATGATATCCAACATAATATTTGGACTAAACCACTAAAATAAATAATGTTCAAAGTTGTTTTCAGTCAGAACATGTTTTAAAATGTCAAACATTACTCACTGATGATCTGAAAAACAGATATATACATATGATGAATATTTTGAGGCTCTGATGTTTTGTATAAGTCTCTTATTTATTTGTTGTTTTTAAGTCAATATAAAAAAAATAATTGTAATATCAAGTTTAAATTCTGACCACAAAGTTTTTTCGATCACTTTTGAAAAGTCATCAGTACAGGCACACTCATATCCAGCACAAACAACAGCACATCTGTGTACTAGATTATGCCCAGATCCAGTGGGGATGCTGGACCTGAATAAAACATTTAACACATCTCATCCAGCTGAATTTACAGACCCTCGATTCATGGGACTTACTGTGACAGCTGGAAGAGCCAACAGCAAAAAAGAGGTGACAGAAAAAAGAACAGAATATTTGAAAAGATGGAAAATGCTTTTTAAAGAAGAGTGAAAAGCCAAAATGTGGAAAGAATTCCCCTGAGCAGAGTGAAAGAGAAAAACTCACAACAGGTCAAGAGTTGCAGGCTGAATTTTGAAGAATTTCATTTGTGGTTTAGGACATGCTGATAATTTTATCTGTCCCTCTGCACTAAAGATTAAATCATTTCAGCTTCTCTTATAACCTAAAAAATCCAAACCACCATTCAATGTTTCTACTGGCAAGTAATGAGATGTCATATTTTCTTACGCCATGGAGTTCAACTGCTGCTAGAAATTATTAAATCTGGTGAAATATAGGTAGTTTGCACATTAATACTGATCTCACTTTATTTTGATTCTGATGCCCAATAAGACTCATGTGCAATAGATGCTAAATGCTAAAATAACACTGAATAGAATGTTACTGTATATTATAAATTTCCAAAGTGATCAAATATTTTGTTGTTTTTATTTTTTTTTTGTGTCCTTGTTTGTTTATTTTTTGATATCTCGTATAAACTTTAACCACAAATATTACTGGTGATTAAAGTCTGTGGTTAGTCGTGTTTCTTCCTAGATAATGCCACTAAAAGACACTTTTTACTTCCCAATCACATTGAAGGGTTGGTCTACGGTGTCCCAGATTGTAATATAAAAACTGTGGGATCAATGTGGAATTTGACATTAAAATGAGTAATTTGTGCATTTCAATCCAGCCAGTGACTAACAATTACTGTTAGCTTTTTATTCCTGCAAACTCTTTCCTCGGCAGAGATCTGAAGCATGGGTGAGCCTCATGTGCCAAATCTGGTCATTATTTAAATAAAAATTATGAGGCTACAAATAATTAGGTGAATGTTTGTTCTACCTTTTAAGCTAGAAAAAACAACTTAACCCTGTGTTGGAGAAAAGAACAGTCTGAATAAAATAATCGTGTTTTTAAATAAAACATCTTGATCATAACTGAAACAGAAGTTAGAACATATTCCCAAAAATTGTATAGACAATGTTGCACTTATTGTTAACTTCTGTTTGACAAAATAAAGTAATTTTACAATTCCTTATTGAACACTTTTAGTAGCTTTACAGAACCATAACACTCCCAATAAATTTAGATTATCTGTTAAACTGTTGACAATTGAGGGAGGTGTCATGATGGGATTAACGGACCTAACCCACATGCAGAACACCACACAGGAAACAGGGGAAAAAGTCAATAAAGT
>JAUZNJ010037228.1:0-11540 GCA_034780135.1 Jordanella pulchra | reverse complement strand
CATTCAGGATTTTTTTCCGACCACATTTCTTCCTGGAAGACGATGGTTCCCCACCATCCTTCCAGTTTTTAATGATGAGTTGGACAGTTTTAACCCAGTTCTAGTAGTTTCTGTAATCTCCTTAGATGTTTTCTCTGCTTGATGCATGCCAATGATTTGACCCTTCTTAAACAGACTAGCATCTTTTCCACGACCAAAGGATGTGTCTTTTGCCATGGTTGTTTAAGAAATTAGGAGTTACTCATTGCATCAGCTGGAGTTAAATAACTTGTTGCCAGCTGAAAGATAATCGCCTATGCAGCACTGATCCAATAGTAGGCTTGGACCTATTAGTTAAATTCAGGTGGCGACTTTTATTTTGGCCAGGCAGTGTATTAAAAATCCCAACATTTATACACCGTCACCTGGGACAGCGGGAAGTGATCATAATAAATATATTCAAGTATCAAAACATCCCTTTGTAATAAAGTGTTTTTGAAATTTGAATGAATTAAAGTTATAGTAAAATATAGCGTTTGAAATCCAAACAATACACAAACATGTAGATATAGAGGAGCTAAATTAAAGATGACAGTTGAAGACCATTCCGCAACAGTAAGCTATGTAAATTCACTTTCATGATTTTATAATAATGGGCAACATGCAAGAACCGTTTATACAAACACACTTTTTTTTTATTGCTTGTATGAGAGATTTAGGAGAAAACGGTGAATATGACATTTTTCTCCTATTTCTAAAATTTTCTCAGGTACAAACGAATTTTACAAGTGCTCAAGACTTGACATAGAGTCTTGCACACTCAGTCAGCTGTTTTTCACATGTAGGTTTTCTTAGAAGCAATTGACTCAATCTGTTTTTCTTAGAACCAATTGTCAATTGTATTTGACTACATCATTATATATTATGCAACTCTGCACTTATAAATACAAATTTTATTCTATCGGTCAATATTTGCAGCTGATATGTAGGTATCCAGGGGTAAATGGTTTAATTTTTCGTCCTTCGAGACCTTCTCTTGTTTGAGTCTTTTCTCCTCCTTCTCTAAAGGTGAGAGTTGCATAATTTTCCTCCATAGCAACCCCTTGGGAATAGGTGGCTTGTCCCCCTCATGTTGGTGGAGAGTTCCTGCCTCAAGTTCAAGTATCTTGGGGTCCTATTCACGTGTGAGGGGAGAATGGGGAGGGAGATTGACAGATCAGGCCGCTATAATGCAGACGCTGCACCTCTCTGTCTTGGTGAAGAGAGAGCTGAGCAAAGGCAGAGGTCTTGAAATCTGGATCATGACATAGCGAGATGTCGAAGCATGGGAGTGCCTCGGGCTTCCCCCGGCAAAGCTGGGTCTGGGAGTCTCTGTTGAGACCGCTGCCCCAGCAACCCAGTCCTGGATAAAGTGGAAGACGACGAGTATGACTACATTTGTTTTACTTGGAAAAAATTGTCCATTTTATTAGGCTAAATCATTTAGTTTCACACAATTCTACAATTATAAATTACATATGTATTTGCTTATGACAGAAATCATTGGTCACTTCACCTGTAGCTGCAACTGCTCCTGCATGAAGCCCATTGAAACTATTTCTGCTCAGCTTCTACTGCTGGCTTTCATGTGAACATACCCTAAACAAGTTAATAACATCAAATACCAAATGCTGCACCCTTGCAACTCTCATTGGATTGGTCCAGGAACTAGGAACTAAATGGTTAAAGATTTCAGCACAGAGGCTATTGTCAGATAACAGCACAAACAACAAAGCACAGTCATGATGAGGGTTAGGGATTTAAAAATTGTGCTTTGGGTTTAAATATTTCTCAAAGATACATGGTCATGTGAGTTGAATAAACATTGATATGCCCCACTCAGCAAAAAATGTCTTTGCAGCTTTTCTTTGGAATCTAAAAAAATTCTCTCAAGTGTGACAAAGCACTATGATTTCCAAGAAAGGGCCCGCAGCTGAGCCTTGAAGATGTACTGAAGCCTTTATAAGCCAGCTTTTTATAAGCATATTCACGATATGTGAATGATGTGCAGAGGAAAACCCTTCTTAAATCCAGCCCAATGAAGTTCCCTCCTTCAGCAGAGGCAGAATACTTTGTCCCCTGGAAAATTCCACTTGACTGTCCAAGACTTGTACTGAGATAAGCAGAGCGTTATTACTCATGGTACAAGAGAAAATTAAAAAAAAATGGAATTTTCTTTAAGAGGTAAAGAATTCAAAATGGATCGGACGGTTTGTAAGGCCCATTTTGTCCTACATGTGGCTATTATATTTTAACTGGTCTGACTGGCTAGACTCATTAAACAGACATAATAGTACCCATTATGTCTGGTCTGGGCTCTTTCTGATTGCCAAGGGACAAATTGAACAGTAAATGAAATACATATTGTTATATGACAGAACTCAGTTAAACAGGTTTTTCACATCAACTCTGTCTTATGTAGTGACATGAGAGCTTTAGAAGGAGCTCTGGTTTCTGACTAGAGAGCAAAGAATGTTAACAGATCAAAACTCAATAAACATCTTAGGATAAGGGAAATATATTAAGTAGGAAAATGTTGCTGGTTAAAGTGTTTTTTTAACACAATGGTAGGAACAAATTAAAAGGTTCTAAAGAATTCATAGCAGAGAAATAATAACTGCACATTTCTTTAGGCAGTTGGGTTTTAGGGGAGGAAGCAGACCTCTGATGATTGGCAGAACATAAAACTATCAGTAGATGCAGCCTAAATGAAATAACTGCCTCACTACATAGTCAGCATGGTTAATACTTTAAAATCTAAGAGATTTTCCTGTTGTTGTTTATAGCTCAAAACTTCTTTCTCACTATAGGATTTTTTCTGGCTCATTGCACCTGTTAATGTTTCCTTACATCTGAATTTGATGATGATTTCTAAAGCCTTGTGTCTGGTGTTTTTGTGTCATGTTACTGTCCTGTTACTCACTGTGTGAATTTATCTCAGGACTCCTCCAGATATGGTCGTAGGACTGCTTTGTGCTTTGTTTAAAATGTTTCCTTGTACACCTTTCTTATGAAATCAGTTAGAAAAACTCAATTGTGCCGATCGACTGACGAAGTTAATTCAAACAAGCTTTACAGATCCCAAAGGTAAATTAAATGTAGAAGTAACTCATAGGCTTTTTTTTTTTGCTTTTGTAGATGCTGATAACTGTAGACAGGAAGGATCTTCTGTAGTGGTCTGTCTTGCAGTGGATCTGCAGAACACCGAACAACTGAACATTGTTGTTAACAGTTCGATGAAGAGGATCCTCACTCTTCCCCCTTATGTTCAAGATTTTTTTTTTTTGTGAAATCATCTCCAGAGGTTCTAAATGCGTTCCTAGTAGAGACTTAATAATTTGCTGTGAAGCTGCTACCGTAGAAAAGGATGACAGGAGAGATCATACTCTCCACAACAGAAAATATGCAGCATCTTGGTGCAAACACTAAAGGATGTAAGCTTCCTTAAGAAGTAAAATCTGCTCTGTCCTTTTTTGTAGACGGCCTCAAGCTGAGATTGTGGTACAGGAGAGTTTTTCTTCAGAAAACTATAAACATCTTCCATGTCTTGCTCACATTCAGGATGAGTTTTCACACCATGGCATTAAGCTGTGGGTTTGTTAAACCAGGTGTACGATGGCATCTTCAACTCCAACTCCATGGCAATAAGGAGGTCCTGTTTGTTTGTTTGCTGGGGTGATCTAAAAGAAGTTACTCTAGGACTTTCATGATGTTGGATGTCAGGGCAACAGGTCTATAGTCACTGAGGACTGTTGGCTGAGTCTTCTTTGGTGCCAAAACAAGGCAGGAGGTCTTCGACATCTCTGGGACTGTCTTGGCCTGACACCATCAGGACCTGCTGTTTTACTGCGTTTTAATCACCCATATAATAGAAAAAATGATTTTCTATGTTACACCAATTAAAAAATCCAACCAAAAAACTGCTTTTGAAACTTTTTCATAATTATTGCCAGCAAGCATTGTTTGACAGAGAATTTATCAACCAAACACAACATCCTTTGTTCTAACTTAGATATTGAATACTGTTTTGTGCATTTTAAACACTGCTGAAGACCCACTGACAGATGTTTTTTGCTTAGACAACCAAATTTCTTAGGAAGCACAGGGCATTTTTTGTTTAGAGTTGAGGAGTTAGATCAGATTATTTTGGTGTTTCTTTTTAATTGAGAAACCCTTTTTGCTTAAAAGTTTACCTTTTATTCAGTCACTATATCAACAGTTTAAAAATGATTTATTTTTTTTCCACATTTACCAAATCATCCTTTAGTTTTTGTCCTTTGTTATTTTTTAACAGGCCTGAAAACCTTTAGGAACGCTAATATGTCAACTTTAGCGGTAGCATCTAAAGTCCCGCAGTCCAAAATAGGCTTTATTAACAGAACTAGGGTATCAAAAGAGAAATTTAAACACTACCTTATTTTTTCAGTTTAGTCAAGTTTTTAGACTTCACCAGTCTTTTATTTCTGTTTTTTCCTCTAAAGTTAGATTTTGGTATTTTTCTTACTTTACCAATAACCCTATTGCAAGTTTTTTAGTTTTAAAAGTAGACTTTGCCATATCACTGTACTTGGATCTTCCATTCATTCATCTCCTTTCTCCTCCAGTGCCTTGTAACTCCAAACCACCTACCCATTTTACTATTAGTAGATTCAGCTTTTTGTTGTGTGTGTCAGTATTTCACTGAATGTCAATAAATAGACATTCAGTGAAATATATTCGTGGGTATAAAAGAAGGATTAAGTCTGGATGTTGTGTCATTATTGAGAGGCACTGAATACCCTACCTCTTGATTTGCTGAGTGAGAAATTCCCTGTACATGTCATCAACACCAGAAAAGATGCTGGTTTGACTGTCTCAGTAGTTTTGAGGGATTTTTTAAGATTAACTGTAATTAGCTTACAGGAGCTCATTTTTAGTTTGTCCTGTTACAAAAAAGGATGTAAAACATCCATTCACCATTACTCCTAGTTAGTTTTATTTACCTCCACAATCTATCAAATTTAGGCACCTGAAAAGGGGTCCAAAGCCCCAAAAGTTCATATTTTTTCTTTGACCATTTGCTTAACAATGACTATTTAGCTGCACAATTCTAAGCAATAATGCCTTCAGATTCTCTCTATTTGTCCTATTATTTATAAATGAACTGAGAAATTAAGTGGAAATATGCCCTGTGACAGACAGGCGTGTCCAGGCAGGACCCCGCCTTTTGCCCATAGTCTGCCGGAGATGGGCACCGGCTCCGACGCAACCCTGACAGAATAAGCGAGAGAAAATGGATAGAAGTGGAAACATTTTAAAAGTTATTGATTATGACTCAGTGTTTTTTAATTCTAATAAAGTTTCTGTCTGCTGTATAAAGATTTATTGACGTAAAGTTATCAAATGTGGAGTAGAGTGAAATTTGTCCCATTATTGCTTTAGGCAAAGTATACACTAAAATATAAATTTCAAAATGAGGCACTCTAAAGATGAAACTTTATATATTTTATAATTCAAAGACAGATTTTGAGAGTAACTTCACTCTTTTATTGAATATATTTTTTAAATATTTTTTTATTCCATATCTTAGTTTTTCAATTTTTATTTATGCTTATTACATTTTTTTAAAATGCAGGTTTACAGATCACATTCTCTTCACTTAAAGCCCAATACAAATGTTGGTAATTTCACAAGAATGCATTTTTTAAAACTAAATCTGAAAAAGAGAAATGAAAAAAAAAGAAAATATATAAAATGTGTTACAAAATAATTGAAAAATGAAAATAGAAAAAAGCGGAATATGAAAAAGTTTGAAAAAAGTAGAAAAAACAACAAAGTTACTTTCGGACCATTTTTTGAATAACGAGAGTCTCATCTCTAGATTCATTTATTTTTTCTTCAAATTTCAATTTACAAAGCAAGTTCTTTGGAAAATAATGGATCGAAATTCACTTCATAAGATACGATTGAAGTTTTTGAGTAAAAATGATTGTCCAAATACTTTAAAGGAATTTCAGCTGTAGTGAATTGACTGAGAGGAGCTTAACATATAGCTATGAAGACAGTGGTGTCTTCATGGGGGCTGGTTGCTTGCTGGCATGTTAAGGTCTCTGCCTTCAGCTTGCAGTGAGGGGGTGTCCAGATGAGTGCAAAGCGGGATGAGAGTCAGTTCATAGTTCATGGAACATGAACACGTTTTCTCCCCTTCTTGATATCTAATGAAGGGCTTTTCTGAACCTAAATGGTGAAGAGACAGCTCAGCCGAAAGAGGTAGCTTTTGATTTACGACCCACACCCCTAGTCATGAACCAGATAACTAGTGGATAAAATGAGCTTCCTCTGTAGGTAAACCACACAGAATCAAGGTGATGAGCTAAGCCATCTGGGGGTGGGGGCAATTCCTTTAAGAGGAGTCAGTTAAAGTGTTTTATTCACCTGATCTGAATGCCCCCTGGACTCCAATCAGCCTCAGGAGAACTCAGAGGAGAACACACTGGAGGAATCCAATATAGATCCCTTTTGGCTACAGAAAAGTGTACAAACTCGACCTGTTGCCCAATTGCCTAGTTCCCGATATGTGAATGACGATGTATGAATTTCTGATGGAAGTGGGAAGAAAACAAAACAATCCTGATAAATTAAATCTATTGTAATCTGCTTAAGTAGTGGAACTAAAATAGAAAAAATAATCTTGATGTTCATAAACATTTTAGAGCGATGTGTTGTTTCAAAGATGTTGAATTATTATTATTGCCATTATAGGAAAATTATAACAACAGTTATCTAGTCGTGACAGCAGGGTTAAAATCGGCTCAGTAGACGATGACTGGTTTATATCCAGCTGAGTGTGATATATCACCCTGAGCCAAGCACAGTATGTTCCCTGTTGACAATGGAGACTTATAGCAGCAGGGCAGCAGAAGGGGAAATGAGTGATTACTCGGAGCCTGGGATGAATCATGCTCTGCCAGTTGATAAGGTAAAGGTGTCTGAACAAGCCCTGCATGGCAGATAGAGGAGGGACATTTCTCACTTCTGTCTGTTCGTCTCTTCTCTCTCCCACCACCAGCTGAGGTCATGTTTGCGTTGACTGCTTATATCACTGGATTTCTAAATTCCCCTTTGTTCATTTATTGTTATCTTATCACTGTAGCAGTAATGTCTTGGTTTACTTGTCTTTTACTGCCCTCTAGTGGTTAGATTTCATTTCTGGTTGGAGGACTTCAGCTGCTTTAACCAAATAAACTCACTAGAGGTCACTTCAGAACTACAAGGATCCCAGAAAGAACTGGGGCTTTGTAGGAAGTTAAGATCCGAGTTCACATACAATAAATATGAAATTAAATTGGAAAGGAGCCATTTTAGAATGACAAAAAGCACCCTACATAGTGGTTGAGGAGAAATGTATTGTAAAATGTCTATTAAATGCAGTGGATGATTGGTTTTGGTTGAAAACTGACTGAAAATAATAGAAATTGTAAGATGATTTCTTGTCTGTTAAATATAGACATTTAGACCAAATATGCTTACCCACTTTATCAGAGTGTGAATGAAGCCTTCATTTTAGCATGCTCCACTGCTGGATTAGGACATCTCCATAACATGTGCATTTGGAGCCGAACACTCTCAGTTGCTCGTAAAATTATATGACTTAAACTTCCTCAAGACAGGAGTCTTTAAATTCCAAAGAGCAATTTGCCCTGATTTCAACTAAATAGGCCCAGTAGTCATTTAGAGCCAAAGTTTTTACATGGACGTTTAATAAAACAAACAATTTTAAAAATATCTGCCACAGGAAATCAGTTGCAATTTCACAATTTTTTTATAGCTTATAAGACTGGTATTTATGATTATACAGCATTAGTTTGTTCTTTATATTATTTTTAGCTGCTATTAAGAACCACTGTAGGGGATCTAAAGAGCCACTTGCGACTATGGGGCCATAGATTGCAGACTCTTACTTTAGATAAATGTTACTTTATCAGCTCAAACTCCTTCAGGCCCTAATAGAACTGAGATGTATGTTGATGCATATCTTATGGATTCCAGTGATGGTATTGGAGGCGCCTTACTCCTGTGTAGAGGTCAGAGTGTAAGCAACATCAAGTTAGGATCAAAGTACCTTTTTACTCACAAGTCTAAAGAAAATAAAAAATTACACATAATAAAGTAGTATCCTACATTGCGGTAGTTTTAAAGCCGTGTTAACTTTATAAGAATGATGGGAGGCACTCATGACTGGAAATACTTCCAAACAGCTTGATTTGATTGGTGCTGTGCAGTTAAATGCTATTGCAACTTTTCTGATTTATTTTTTTCTCCAAGTATTTCACTGATTAAAGTGTAATCATGGTGTGTAACTCGTCAGTTAACTGTGCACATATATAAAATACATCTCCTACAGCTTCCATTCAAAATATAAGAATGTATTACTAAAAACCATGTAAATAGTCAAGTAAAACATATTTAAGTAAAAATAAAAATCCGGAATAAACTAGTAAAACTTAATTAAAGTTTTACTAGTTTATTCAAGCTACCAAGTATAGATAAAAAGAAATTATGGTGAAAACCATATTCAACTACAAAAGCAGAATTGTATAGTAACGAAGTAAAAGTACTTTACTACTTTACTTAAGTATATTTTGGAGTACTTCATACTTTCCAGCATTAAATTTTAATGAATTGTTCCTTGGCATGAAGTGCACCATTGGTAAAAAAAAAAATCCTTAAAGTCCATGAGTTTCTGCATCCTCAGGTGTTTTTTCTGCTCTCACTTTATTCATTCACTCCACTTTCTTCTTTGATCAGCAGATTCAGTTTAAAGTCTGGATCTGCTTACCTAGGCTTTAAGCGAGGCATGTCTCACCTTTCCTGTGTTTTTGCCTTTTTTGAGTCTGATGCTGAAGCTGTCAATAGTCTCTGCTGCCACCCTCTGAACACATTTTAAAGGATTTTTTGGTTGTGTTTTGGCAATTAAATGTAATGAACACATCATGAAACGCATAAACGTTAACATCAAATTTGTGTTTGAAACCATCATTGAAATAAAGTTTGTTTATAACTATGAACAACAGATCAGAACATGTTAGCATTGGCTATCATGAAGTCTCTTTAAGCTTCTTGTTAACTTGCTTTACACGACAGTGAACACTTCAGATAACCAGAAATAATTCAAAATTCAAACTTGTTCAGCTGGAAACTCTTTTCCCAAGTTTTGTTAGATTTGCAACCTAGGCAACCTATGCAACAACCTATGTAACAACTTAAAAATGATTACAATTTAACAACATGCAATTTTGAAATTGCAGAAGCATTCACTTTTGGTCAAATTATATTTAACAATAGTAATCCACAAAAGGTCTCTCTCCAGCCCTTCATTTGGCGGTAATACACTTAAACACTGCTACATGGACTCTGGACAAGCAAACTTTAAAGCTTATAAGAAAAAAACTTTAAACTGAAGATAAACATCTCCATGCTTGTGGTTAGTGCAAAGGAAAATCAAATTGAAACCTCAATTGCCATTTGTTTGAAAATAATTGTCATTGTTATATTTTGGCAAAATCCTTCAACCCTGCTGTTGATCCTAATCTGGAAAGGTGGAGGTGTCTCCAGTGTTCCAAGGAGCTTTGCATTTCTAGGTTGGTTCTCTGTGGACTCTGTGACTGAAAAGCCTAGCTGGAGGAAGTGTCCTTTTGGACACTTTGTGGTTCCAGCTTCTACTGCCTCCGAGTTAATCATGTAAAGTCAGACAGAAATGTTACAGAAAGCCTGTTTTGCAAAAATCTGGTTCTGGGATTAGCCAACTGGCCCACATAGAAGTTGGGAGTCTTTGGAGCCTGGTTCTTCCTATCAATTCTAACCTCACCCCTGTTTAATAATGAATTAAGCTTGCATTTTCTTTATTTACTTTGACCACACAGATCTGTAATTTATTACTATAAGATCTGTAAAATGAATAAATCTATTTATTATACCCAGATTGATAGCATAAATGAAAGCCAAAAAATACTTAGAAAGAAATGCATGGTGCTCTGATCCACAGAAAATCTAAGAACAGATCTGAAAGCAAGACATTGGTCTCTACTAGGTTAGAAGGAGTTACAAAGCCACATTTAAGGCCTTGGGATTATCTTGTCACGGATTGTAGTGTGATTTTAGGGGGAGGGCTGGAGCTCAGCAATGGAAGGATGGCTAGATCAAATGACTAGTGGCTAAAATTAGCTTCCTCTGTAGAACACAAATGGTGGATTTAGTATCAGATTTAACAGAATATCGAATCGTAAAACAATATACCAATTACATCCTATTGAAATGCGTAGGCATAAACAGACCACACACTATTTTCTGCAACTGTACTTATGCTGTTTCAACCAAGGGAGAACTCTTTTTTGTTGGACCTATGCACCATAACAAAATAAAAAGAAGAGGCCACCCAAACTCACAATTTGTTGGGTGCAATTTATACACTGTGTTTTTGTATTGTACTTCTTCATAAAGTACACATTTTGTCATGATCCATGGTTCCTTGTTATTCTGTTGTGGGTTTTTGTTCTCCTTTGCGCCTATCTTTATTCCACTACCAGATGGCGCCAGGTTCTGTTTGGAGTGCGGTGTGGCTCCCAGCGGCACAGGTGTTTTCCATCAAGCTCTCTGTACTTAAGGAGCTGCTGCCCAGTCATCGGAGCTGAGTGTTTTCTAGCTTTTGGTACCACAGAGCCTCCTGAGTCTAATCTCTGAGTTTTCTCATCGTTGCCTTTATTCTCCAAGTAACTTATTTCTCTGTGTTACTCCTCGTTGCCTTCAGGTACTCTCCTGGAAGTCAGAATTACTGTTTGCTCCTGGCTTCCTTCCTGAGCAAACCTTCCCTCGTGACGCCGTGGGTTTTACCCACTGGATGCCCGAACTCTTAGTCTCACTCCTCCGTTGTTCTGGATTTTATACGCCCACGACTGGCAGCCGAACCGGTCAGATTGAGAGGTTGAACCAGGACCTAGAGACCACCCTTCCCTGTTTCACCTCCACCAACCCATCCGACTGGTCCCAGTATCTTCCTTGGGTAGAGTATGCACACAACGGTCACGTCTCCGCTGCAGCCTCCATTGGCTACCAACCCCCTCTACTTTCCACCGAGGAAAAGGATATTTCTGTCACCTCCGTTCGTCACCATATTCGCCGCTGCCAAGAAATCTGGACTTCCACCATTCAAAGCCTGAACCGTTCCGCCGACCTCAACAAACGCCTTGCTGTCCGCAAAAGGAGACCTGCACCCATCTACTCCCCAGGCCAACAGGTTTAGTTGTCCTCTCGAGACATTCCACTAAAATCCATGTCCAAAAAGCTTTCTCCCTGGTTCATGGGTCCTTTCCCCATCAAATCCGTCATCAGTCATTCTGCTGTCCGTCTCCGTTTGCCTGCCTCTCTCCGTGTTCATCCTACTTTCCATGTGTCCCATATCAAGCCCGTCCAGACCAGTACGCTCTTTCCTCTAGTTGAAAGCCCACCACCCCCCGTGAAGTTGATGGACATGCGGCTTATATATA
>JAUZNJ010037227.1:0-11540 GCA_034780135.1 Jordanella pulchra | reverse complement strand
TAACAAGATAATTATCACGTTTTAACAAGATACGTATCACGTTTTAACAAGATAATTATCACGTTTTAACAAGATACATAACACGTCTTAACAAGATACGTATCATGTTTTAACAAGATAATTATCACGTTTTAACAAGATAATTATGCTGTTTTAACAAGATACGTATCACGTTTTAACATGATACGTATCACGTTTTAACAAGATACGTATCACGTTTTAACAAGATACGTATCACGTTATAACAAGATACTATCACGTTTTAACAAGATACTATCACGTTATAACAAGATACTATCACGTTTTAACAAGATACGTATCACGTTATAATGTGATAGCGCTCGAATTTTTTTTTCCTGCGTGACAGCAATACGCTTCCGTATTATAGCGCATCCACATACTGATCTGTTCTAAGCATCTAGTCAACGCTCTGATGGGTTCATAGTGACCTGGTTACATTTTGTTGTAAAGCTGTGTGTTGTTTGCAAAGTTATGGAAACTGATCTTGTTTGCTATAAGCTATGGAGAGCATCTATGTAAATGTAGGAGGGGCCTCATAATGGAGCCTTGAGGAACCCCACATGTGATTTTTCTATCTCTGATTTAAAGTTCCCTACTGATACACAGATGGCTCTGTCCTCCAGATAGGATTTTAAAACGTTCAGTGTATTACCAGAAAGGCTGACCCAGTTTTCCTGAGACTGTAATGAAAACAAGTGGTCAACAACACAACTTTTTCAGTTATTTGACTAAGGAAGGGAAGGTTTCAGATGGGCCTGTAGTTCTGCAGAACCAATTTGTCCAATGTTGTATTTTTCAGCAATGGTTTAATGATTGCTGTTTTTCAAGGTCTGGGGGAAGATATCCAACATAAACTAGTAAATTTGTGAACACCATATGCCTAAAACCTTTTCTTTTGTTTTCATTTGGTACATGGGCATGGCCTGCCTGCTTGTTTTATAAGAATGTAGCTTGGATTTAGCAATACCTAGAATTCAGTTCAACTTTCAGAGGGAAGGCTTAAAACAAAAGCACATTTTTATAAGTAATTTCTGTCATTTAGAATATATTTTCATACAAAAAGAAGGGGGGGGGGGGATTTGTGGATCCTTGAGTCGTGTAATTTTACCAACACATTATAAATACATAAAATAAGTAGAACTAGAAGTTATGGTTAATTAATGGGCCATTTAAGTTTAAAACCAGGTAATGATTATTGGTTAAATGATTATAACTGTAATCTGTTTACTAATCATAGTTCTTTAGTCTGTTACCCAGGGTTGGACACCTGGACTGGCTATTAAAATATTTTCCACTAGTGGGTTTAATAATTCAAAATATGAATCAGCAGAGTTATTAATCACCAACCAAGTAAATTGTCTCTGTTTCTTCAAGTGCCAACCAAAAGGGTGGATCTGACTCTGAGTGATACATCATTCTCTGCTATAAATAATCACAGATATTATAAGATAAAATACTTGTGTCTTTATTATATAATAATCCCTTTTACAGTGTTATTATGTTTAATAACTATACAAACACTACACACAACTGAAAATAGGCCAAATATAAATGAAAGGCAAATAAAAGGGGTAAAAAACTGGTCTGTGAGTCCATTAAAGTAGTCTTTGAGGAAGTTCAAGTTTTATGGGTTAATGGATTAATGCATTTTAAGATGTCCTTTAAATTAGCAGCAGATGAAGAATCAAACAATTACAGTGCATTAAAATGTAGCAGCACAGAAAACCAATGGATTGGCATAGATGACGCCAGAAGGCCAGGCAACAAGGTGGCTGCCTTAGCTAACCTGCGGCTATCAGCTGGAACAAAGAGTCATCTTTTTATTTTTATAGTATGTTGTGTTTTTCCATTGTAATAACTCCAGCTCTGTCACATGATGACAGCTGTTTGACCAACAGCTTCAACAATAAAGGTTGTAGCATTTTAATTTGTCCAGGAGAAAGAGAAGCCTCAGTGAATGATGCCTAGAAATAAGTTTGACTCCTGTTTCTGTGACTTGTTAAAAGGGGGAAAATAGGGGCTGATATCTGTGTTTGTAACAAAGGGCCTCTTTGTTAAATAATGCCCAATGATTACTGCTGTGGTTTTAACCCTGGAACATGTTACAGTTCATCTCTTGAGATGCAAACAGAATCATATATTGTGTGAATAATGAGGTGAGTTCTTAATGTGCTCTGTGTGCATGGCTTTAGAGCAGGGGTGTCAGAGTGGTCCCAGAAAGGGCCGTGTGGCTGCTGGTTTTCTTTCCACCCAAGCAGTAGCACACCTGACTCCATTCATCCCATCAAGTCATCAGGTTAAAACTAGACTCACTTGATTAGATGATTGGAGTCTGGTGTGCTACTGCTTGGGTGGAAAGAAAACCAGCAGCCACACGGTCCTTTCTGGAACCACTCTGACACCTGTGGTTTAGAGGAACCCAGGCCCCTTGCTGCTGGATTTAATGTTGTGTACATGCTGCAGGGACGGCCAGGCTCATTCCCACATACGTCATCATCTTCTTTCCTTCCATGGTTTTCTGTTTTGTTTTCTCCACATATTGCATTAAATTGTGTGCTGTTATGTTACCATTAGACAAACTACAGCAACGATTAACATACATGAACAGGGTAGGGGTCAGAACTGCTCTTCATAAGACATCACAGCTACATATCACATAGGTAATTAATACCATGCTAAGAATATTGGATGATGTCTTCAATAAGAATCTGCAAAAACAAAGATTAGTAGATCTACAGGCAGTCATGGACTAAGTTCTGCCACATGAAACACAAGCAAGCCTCTCTGACACTCAGCTTCTAACGTAAGTTCAACACCAACACATTTGTTTTAACATAAAAGTCCAGTTTGTGGATGATGACACTTAATAAAGCTGGACTGTATTTGATAACATTGGGTTAGAATACAAAATAAAATGTTTATTAATAAATGCTGAAATGCATAATTTGGCAAGGATGGAGCAAAGTTTTAGACTTAAGGACAACTTGTTTCAGTCTGTGTGTCTACACACTCAACAGAACCACAACCATACAAACCCCCAAAGTCAGCCGTATCAAATTCTGTTTGCTGTCACCGCTGGCGCCTGTTGGACGGGTTGGCCCGTTTCAAAGGACGTTCAGTTCTGGGTGTTTGTTTGGGGAATCAAAGGCATGGCCAGATGATGACTAGATAATGAAAGCAGTGATCTGTTTCCAGGTTCTACAGCTGAACTCCGACATCCTTCCACAGTACAAACAGGAAGCTCCAAAGACGCCGCCTCACATCATCCTTCATTACTGCACCTTTAAGACCACCTGGGACTGGGTCATCCTCATCCTCACCTTCTACACAGCCATTATGGTTCCCTACAACGTCTCCTTCAAGACAAAGCAGAACAACATTGTCTGGCTGGTGCTGGATAGTGTGGTAGATGTCATCTTCCTGGTGGACATTGTTCTCAACTTCCACACCACCTTTGTTGGTCCAGGTGGAGAAGTGATCTCTGACCCCAAACTCATCCGTATGAACTACCTGAAGACCTGGTTCGTTATTGACCTGCTGTCCTGCCTGCCTTATGACATCATCAACGCCTTTGAGAACGTGGATGAGGTACGGTGCCCTCAGGGTGATAGAAGTTATGAAGGAATGTCGTTCATATATATTAATATGAAATCTCTAATTTAGTCAAGCGATCTTAAAGGGATAGGTCAGGGTTTTTTAGTGATGCTCTGGTAAATGGTTTCACGCTAACAACACTCCACAAAGTAAATTAGTAAGAAAACCACAAGTCTTAGTGATTCTAGTGAGGAATGTTATATAAAACTCCACATACCTGCATACACAATACAGTTTTTATTTATGAAACTGTGTACAAACAGACCTGGCCAAATTACGGTTGTGTTTGTCACAACGGAGGAAATTGAGAATGTTAAGTATCAGCTTCCCAGCCCTGTTCAGCAATGCAAACAGATGTACAGTGAGCAAAATAAGTATTTGAACACCCTGGAATTTTTGAACAACCCCAAACCAGAAATCACAATGTATTATGTTATCTTTTTATACTTAGTTTTGTATTGGTTGATTAACTTTTATTAAACAGAGATGGAACAGTGGTCTGCATTATGTAACACTGACAGTCAAAGAAACAACAAGGGGGAAATATCTGTAATATGATTCGCATTTGACTGGAGGTGATTGAAACATTCAGATGACAAACATGCTTCAGTTGTTGGTACCATCTGTACCACCTGTTTTTATAAAGTGCAGATTATAAGCTCAGCATAAATGTAAGTTTTTCCATTAAAAGTACTCTAGTCAGTCCTTAAGCCTCAGGTTGAAACCATCTTCAAGTGACCATTTGGCGGTTGCTCTAAAGATTTGCCACTTCCATCAAAAGCGTCAGAACTCCTAGCAATAATGGCATGGCGGGCTGCCATCAACTCCATTTTTCCAAAAACATCCTTCCAGTAAGTCTTGATTTTCCTCATTTCCAAAAGACTCGGGTTTTCCTCTGTGTTTCCACAACCTCTCCAACAATTATATCCATTGGAGTTTTTGATGAAGTTTTGCTTTGGTGTTTCAAGTAGAAATAATAACTCTTTCCAAATGAACTCCTCACAATAGTTTGAAGAGGAAGTTGAGGCAGCAGATTCACACAAAGTATCCCATTGTTCTTGAGATATTCAAAATGTATGATTTTGTAATAAATCATTTGCATATTACTGCTGCAAGTTAGTATTTAAACACCTGTGAAAATCTGTGTTAATATTTCATACAGTAGCCTTTATTTGCACTGAGGGGTCAAAGGTTTCCTGTAGTTTCCCTCCAGCTTTGCTCACACTGTAGCAAGGATTCTGGTCCATTCCTCCACAGATCTTCTCTAGATCAGCTGGTTTCTTGGCTGTTGCTGAGAAACGCAGATTAGGTATGGACTGACTATAATGTGGTAACATATGACACACGGGTCTCTTTCTGCAGAGCTGCTGTTCCATGCCAACTTTTCTTAGGGCAGTGGGGAAAAACCAACTTTGTTGGGATTAATCAGACATCATATCTTTGTTAAAAAGACCTGCAGAGGAGAGTTTTCTTATGTACTCTGTGTGGAGTTCAGTCCTTGTTCTGAATCCATGGCTGGGCTCAACAACACTCCAGCTCCCTTGGTGAATTTCAATCTGACAGCACCAAGTATACATATATGAAGAATAACTATATAATAAATACAGTGGTTTTCTGACGTTAAATGCGCTGAACAATGAGCTAGAAAACGCTGAGGTCAGCATTACATTCTAAGCCTGTAAGCATTTAGTCTTTGATTCATGATAGCAGCAAACGCCACATTTTTTACACTGTGCTGTTTTATTGTTTCTGTTCATAATATTAATAATTATTGTCCGTCTAAAGAAGTCAGGCTTAAACACATATGTACAAACGATTCTTACATTGTATTATATCAGGAACAGGAATGGGTATGTGCAGTTGAAGGAAGGTTTCAGACTTCTGATTGGTGCATCGGTGGTTACTTCTGGTCATCTAAAATCCGTTATGTTGTCAGATCAGAACACACTAGCTCCTGTCTGCTCACATCAACGAAACTTCAGGTAGAGGAAGAAATGCCAGCTATAGTCTCATCAGAGCAGCTTGAAGTGTGAAAACAAAGCTTAACAAATTCTTGCTTTAATGGGCAGGAGAGCATTGATTTTCATGGAAGGACATTTTAAATATTATTGTTTTCGTCTTCATAAAATGTTTTAATTGCAGTAAAACTCTTAAGATATTTCAAGATAACATAACTACCTATAATTTTGAGATTGTTTTGTTCATCGGAATCAAATGAGATTCTGCAGGCTGTGAAACAAACAATTATACTGAATAAAGAACAAAGATCTTCAAGCTGCTGCTGGAGTTTATTCAAATAATAAAGAATCTTTCTTTAAACAAGTTATGATATTTTCATATATTTATTGCCCGCCTCAGTAGGGATGGTAAATTTGTTGTTTACTCAAATATTACTCAGACTGTCATATATTGTCTTTAAACACTTGCCCTACTGGCTGCATGTTTGAACAACAAATCAAAGTCTAAATCGAGCTTCAATCATTGCCAAACAGATAGTTCTGCAAATATATAGAATAAATTCACCACAAGTTATGTTCGAAATCTAAGTTTATTAACAAAAATCATTCAGCTCCAAGTCAAACATATTTCAGTTTAACACTCTTGACTAAAAACTATTGAAGCTCAACTAAACGAAGAAGGAAAAACATGGTTGACAACCATAATCAATGCAATGATGTCACAGTTTAGCCTTGATTTTATGTTTGAGAACCACAAAATATTTATGAATTTGGAATATTATCAAATTAGCTTTTGGTTAATTTAGAGCAACTGGAATGTTTTCGAAACCAATTCACAATGAAAATCCATGAGGTGAATAAAACATTATTCGGCAAAATAATGTTTTATTAAATTATTTGCTTAATCAGACATCAATAAACTTTAGTTAATTGATTCTTAATCTACTTTGAGTGAGTTAGCAGCTAGCAGAAATGAGGATTCATGAAATGACTTTTGGTCATAATTTGCTGATCAAAATGTAACGAACATATGAGAAAACATATGAATGTTAATGTTATACAACTGATTAAACCCTTAATGAGATATAGCATGTTCTAGCTTTATAACAACAGACATTTAGCATAGCTTACCATGCTGTCCATCCTGGTTGCTTTGTTTTTACCCATAGTAGACACATGAAATGATCAAAATCATCAAAAGATATATTGTTTAACTGGAGAATCCTTCCTTAACGTTGCCAGATCTGCATCAGATATTCATACATCAGATACTCCTTTGTTCCAGCCAGGTAAAAATCAGGGGAAGAGATTCCTTAGGCTCATACCTGTGAAGGTTCTCAGTCATCCAGGTCATGCTCGAGCTTGGAAAATTCAGTTTAGGCAACTGGACTTGAAGATTTTTAGAAAACTTTTCTCCTCTCATCCAACAGGCTTCTTCAGCTCTAACTGATGCTGGAGAGCATTGAGATCAATATACGTTGACCAAAGAATTAGGGGAGGGGAAAAAGGCAAAACACACAAAGGTGGTTCTGATCCCTACTGGATGGCCCATGGGGTCACCTGGGGGGTGTTGATGGTCATTAGGAAGGTTCTGATTGTTACAGTGGTTTGGTCACACGCCTCTTTAAAGGTGGAGTCAGGTGAAGGGAGGTTAGAGGTAAATCTTTTTGGTATAGTTCCTAAAGCTGTATGTGGGTGATACGTTCTGTCTGAGACCACATCCTTTGTTAAGGGATGGTTTTCCAGGTTAACAAACATGGCTTCTTTGAGCAATCAGTTAGAGGTCTGATAAAGAACAAATGGCATCTAATGAGTTCCTAGAGCTGCTCAGCCCAAATGTTTGTTCAGTGAAATATTAACAGTGATGATAATATTTAGGATATTTATAATAAAGCTTTGATGATTTATTCTTTTTTTATATTTTATATTTATTAACTATTTGGGGTATTTGTCCTTGATATTGAACAGAATATAACTTCATTGATAAAAGCATTTTTTACATATTAGGATTAGATCTCTTGGTCTTTAATCAAACCTGCAGATTAAAAACTGATCTTGGAAGTTTCATCTGGATTTTGGACCCAAGAACATTCCATAACATCTTAAGCAGGAAGTATAGATCAGTTCCTCTCTTGGAAAGTTAGTAATGGAACAACTTAACGTCTAGACATGTCCAGACAATAAAATTATATTAAATTTAGATAAGCTTTTTATCAGAATGAAATATCTGCTTTCTTTGAAATGTTGTCCACTGATCTTGTTGGAGAACATTAAGCTAAAAGGCAAGGAAATGGACTGGTGAGTCGCACATTGTGGACAATAAATGTTTGACATCCAGAGAAAGACACGCTCCTGGTGATCCAGGAGTTGAATGCAGACGCTGCTTTAGCTAATCAGAGGTGTCAAATGTTCTTACAAGATGCTGCAGAACAGAGACTGGTAAAGGTAAAAGCGCCTATTGGACTCTGTGAGAGTAGAGAACTAAAAGTTCTACAATGTACTGGCAAAGTAAAAGGTACACATTGTTTTTACCTGAAATTGTAAAAAAAAAAAAAAAATTATAAACCAACTAAAAAAATTAAGTGTTCTTTCCAGACAAAACAGGTTGATTTTTCCTACTTAGGTCACAACCTGCGCTGTGTTTGTAGGGACAAAAAAACGATACTGACTTGGTCTACTTTTATTTAACTGAACAGATATCCAGCAGCTAAATACTTTTACAGTGCTGGTGTTCTCAGTGATAAAGTGCAGTGAACAAACATTGTACATTTGAAAAAACAAAACGTGAAATACAACTAACATGTAAACCTCGACCTTATGGCGGGTTCAGACCATTCTGGGTATCACAGCATCTGATCTGCATGCAGAGTCTATGGTGGACGGCATCAAGCAGCGTCAAGAGGTCCCATGGCACGTCCGAGTCGGAGTGTCTGAGCGTTCCACTGCTGAGTTCAGAAATCGAAACTTTTGCGGCTCTAAGCTGCACATCAGCAAATCAGAGAAGAGCTGCTGGAAGATGCTGCTGGAGAATCGATGCTCTGCCTTAAAAGAGTAAAAAAATGAGCGTGAATGTATTTAAAGGTATTACACTGCACTAAGTTTACATGCAAAGGCAAGGGAATGTTTCTTTCATGTAAGAAGAAAAGTGAGAGCGCACTGGTCACTTCACTAAGACGTTTTACTCATACTTTGAGAAGTTGTCATGATCTGTGTTTTTCTGTGAAGCTTCCTGCTGTCTCTGTGCTCTCTGTGTCGTCCTGTCCTCCCCTAATTACCCCCAGCTGTGTCTTGTTTCCCTGATTGCCTCCCTGTGCATTTAAACCCTCCTGTGTCTCTTGTTGCTTGTCGGGTCCTAGTCTGCGTTAGTCTGAGTTAGATTGAATTAGTTTTTGCCTCTCGTATGTCCAGCGCTACCGGTGTTTAACCCTGGATTCTGTTAAGCGGTGCCGCCTGGTCTGAGGAACTTTTCAGTTGCTGTATTTTGGAGTATTCATCATTAAAACCTTCATATTTCACCACATCCTGGTTCCTGCCTCTGCCTCACCACCACCAAAAACAACTGTTCCCTGACAGAAGTGAGTTTATTGCCCAACTTGTAGGAACAAACAAGGCTTTTGGTTTCTGTTTCCATCACCTGCAGCATAGATACAGTCTAAAATAACTAGCCACAGTATTTAAGTATTCAGCTTTTATTCAGTAAAACAAATTTGTTTACAGTCTTCATGTCTCTCTGTGTGGAACAGATAAACATACCCTCTTATTCTACCTTGCCATCCAACTGTTTGTCTCTGTGTAGAAGCACACCTTCTATTCTTCAATAATCTTATATTTTAAAATAAACAGAACTGTGCTCAGCCATTTTGGAAGAGGGATGTCAAATGTTTCTTCTCTAGTTGCTGCATTTCTGCTCCTTCTGTTGATCACTGTCCTCGTGTTTTTGTGAGTTCTGCACCTACATCCAACTATAAGCATTCTGGTGTACACGGACTGGCACAACAAATATGATACACTTGGCCTTAAAGGGCTAAGTTGCATTAACAAAATGACAGAAAAACTGAATCTTGTAAGGTGTGCACCTCTTTTCTAGGACAATTTACACACAGAACCTTACAAAATAGTGTATTTTATACATCATAAACAATTTCAAGGATACTTAGATAAAAAAAAACAAACAAGAAAAAACAGTTGCTAACATCACAGAATATATTGCCAACTATAGTTATGAACTGTGCAGTAGGTGGTGTCATGTTCGCATGAAGCACCATAAAATGAGGGATTCGCTGAAGCAATTTGGTCAAATGGTTCAAAGGTCTCATGAGGCTTCATCTCACCATCACTAGACGGAAGGCATAAAGTTTTCTAGTAGACATTTCTCCTGTCATCCAAGAGGCTTCTTCAGTTCTAACTGATGCAGGAGAAAACAGATAAATATACTGTAGGTGGAACCAAAGAATTAAGGGAGGGGAAGAAAAGAAACAAAAGGTGGCTCTGAACCCTCTAACATATTCGGTGTGTTCGGATTCATTGGCTGCATCTTCTAAGGACCCGGTTCTACCTGGACTGGATCCTTCTAGGGCTGTGAGAATAAGAAGGCCAGAAGACTCACGGCTCTGGATTCAAACTCTGTTGGACAGTATATTGGAGGGATCAGAGTCAGCTTTTGTTTTGCTTCTTCCCCTCCCTTAATTATTTGGTCACACCTACGCTATATTTATCTCAGTGCTCATCAGCATCAGTTAGAACTGAAGAAGCCTCTTGGATGAGAGGTGCAATGTCTTCTGGAAAACCTTTTGCCTAAACTGAACCTTCAAAGATAAGAGAAAGAATAACTACAACTAAAACTAGACCAAGGAATAAATAAATAAATACCAAAAATGCTGAAAAGAGATAACTGAAAAAAATATCAAGGAACTGTGGGGACCCAGAAATATGCTACATTTTGGGGACTTATATGTACTTTTGGAGACAGATGACTGGTTAAGTTGAAGTTATCTTCTTAAGGTGGGGAGAAGGTTTAGGACTAATGTTTGAGTTAGTTTTAGAGTTAGGCGTGTATTGGTTATGGTTGGAGTCACATTTAGGCTGCAGAAATGTGTCAGAAATTAGTAAAAGTAAGCGGAAACGCTCTAACATAGAGAGACAAGTTTGTGTGTGTGTGTTATATATTAAGTGCTAATTGATCTGATGATGAACAATATCATCATCAGATCCCACACACACACACATACACACACAGGCCTGAAGCCACCTGTTGTCCCAGAGGAGCCCAGCCGACTCTCACAGCATGCTTCTGCAGGAGCAGCGTCGCTCCTAAAAGACTAATCTGTCCTGACCTTTGAGCGTGACATCTATGTTGCCATGGATACAGCTGGTCAAGCTGATGGTGCCAGGAGGAGGCTGTGCACCTGGACAGAAACTGTGGTAACAGGACTAAAGGAAAAGGATAAAATGGGAAGTTTGAATGGAAGCTGACCAGATATATGAATACAGATCAGTGTGTGGAGAAGTGAAGATGGGACAGATGGTAGAAGGTTTAAACCAGACTGACTTATTGGATATGAATGAAAGCTGAACAGCAGCTGTGAAAGATAATGACAACAGACATGTCAGGTCCATTTAAGCCTTTAATGTCATTTTATAAGAATCAAGCTTATTAATTCAGGGATATTCTGTCAAAAAGGTCCAATTGTTCTAAGAGGAACTGATTCCTAGCTTCAGGGTTGATTCAGCAGCATTAAGTGTGACGGCTGAGACCAGATATTTACATACATCCTTGATTCCTGAGGGTGGGTGGGCATTATCATGACAAAGGAGATTACTATTTATATTTTTCACCGGATAGAAGATCTACTGTTAGCCGCTATAGTCATTAAATATACTTAGTTAATGAGTCCAGGGGAGATGCTGAGAAACTAGTCCATGCGTTTGTTACTTCAAGGCTGGACTATTGTAATTCTTTACTATCAG
>JAUZNJ010037226.1:0-35909 GCA_034780135.1 Jordanella pulchra | reverse complement strand
TATATATGTATTATTTTGTGGAAAAACACCTACAACAAATATTTTGAATGAATGTAATTCACTTTTCGTGATGCAAACTGACATTTGATCTTTTTTTTGTGATTGTTTTGTACAGAATAAGTTTAGTCAACACAGTAATAATACAAAAATGATATTTTATATTATAGGTAGTAAATGTAAATGTATCCATCACCTTTTGTCTGTTAGGGGTCTATTTACTATAGATGTCTAGTTTCTAATAGAAAAACATATCAGCTCGCGTTTTTTGCAGAAACAGGGTAAAAGTATAGATAAGCACACAGTCAACAAAGCTCTAAAACAAACACATTTGAAAAAGCACTTGCTTTCTTTATTTAGTATTAAAGGTGCACGAATGAAAATATGTTGCTAGATAGGGTCAGAAATTTATATTGCAATGATTATGAAAATGAGCAGACAAAGCTGTAATTAGGCATGGGCTGCTTCGAGACTTTTTAAAATATAATAATGTTGAGTAAAAACACAATATTCAAAGTAAATAATAAATCGTGATTGAAAAGTAACAATTATTCCAACTGGTGCTAAAATGACAAATATTACTCATTTTACAGTTTTCATAATTTTATTTGTGAAATTTGTTTGCATAAGTTATTTTGATTTTGATACACCGACCTGTGCAAAAATCTAAAAAAAGTATACTTACTGGCTCATTTCAAGTGCTGTAATATTGAGATATGATCCTCCTGACTGATCGATATTATAAATAGCAATATTGGTGTGTGATAAGGGGTTGTTACAACTAATCTAAAGATGTTGACCGCTATAATTTAAAGGGACCTTGATAAAAGCATTTAAATATGTGTCAAATGCTAGGTCTGGTTTATCGAGTGCTTATTGCATAGAATGTAGTTCATTTTTACAATTATTTTCTCTTTAAATTAAAATAAAATCCTAATTACCTGAAAAAAGCCAACTAATGACTTGTGATTTAGTTAAGATATCTGCCCAGGTTAACAGCCATTAGCCAAATGCTTTATAGTTATGTTGCTCTTTACTTGCCAACTGTAGTTTTAAAACAGTGTTACACTAAATAAGAATAATCGATGATGCCCCTTTTTATTTCCATACCATGACTGTCTTTGATTTTTACCAGCAAAAATATTTTCAAACAGATAAGTCTAACTTTTACATTCCCAATATAGATGTAGAAAACTTCAGTCACTGTTCCTGGCATCTTATTTCAAGACCTTCACTTGTAGCAATTGTATGATGAAACATCAGGGTGATATTTAAATGATTACTTAGTTTTACCTCCTTTTACCCATAAACCTTTAACTGGCCTATCTCTAGTTGAAATCTAATTTGCAATTTTTTTCAAATTAAGATTTTCCAATATCAGTTTTAATAATTTTCTAAAATGGTGCTAAGGTGGACCTGGAAACATGCCGCAAATAGCTACACACGCAGTACATGCTATACATCTATACCTCCCTTGTATGAGCTGTGTCATCAACAACGGAGAGTTCAAACCTGACAGGAGGATGCAAACTCATGTCAGGTCAATGCACGATGAACATTGAAAGAGAGACAAATGTTGTGTATTGTATATTTTATGAGCATTTGTATAGATCTTTGGAAGTGTTCACCATTGTAACTCCCTTCTTTTATTTCATCATAGAGATCATGTTTTAATATAATGACAATGTTTGTATGTAATGATGACTTTATAAATGATGTTTGTAAAGGGCCTCTATTTTACATTACACCAGAAAAAAGAAGTATTACTAATTGTAATTTTATTTTGTATCATATGTTTTTTTTAACAAAAAAAAGGTAACTCAAGCTACATTATTGGTAATTTTTACATATTTATTTTGTTATGTAAATCATATTTATAATTGCTATTTTCACAGAGAAGTGATTCTTTGTAAATTGTAAATACACTGCTGTTCTTTGCTTTGGGCTGATTGCATTTCTTTGTATCACACCCAAAAAGCTACACATTACATATACGATGAGGTGAACATTCCTGAGCAGTCTTATTATTTGCTGTTATAAATCATTAAACATGAGTATTAGAGAGCATAGAATATGATTTGCTGTCCTGTGAGAGAGAAAAAGTACAAATACTAGAAAGGATCTGGAGACTTCATTATAGTTTGGAGGACATTTCATCACATTTAAAAGCCGAGCATCGAAAAAGTATCCATCCATCTCTCTTCTCCTGCTTCATCCATCAGGGTCACAGTTGGGCCGGTGCCTATCTCCGGCAGACTATGGGTATAAGGCGGGGTACAACCAGGACGCCAGTCTGTCGCAGGGCAACACATAGACACACAAGGATGACAACCATGCACACACACCTAGGGATAATTGAGAGATGCCAATTAACCGAACAGTCATGTTTTTGGACTGTGGGAGGAAGCTGGAGTACCTGGAGAGAACCCACGCATGCACGGGGAGAACATGCAAACTCCATGCAGAAAGACCCCAGGCTGGGACTAAACCCAGAACCTTTTTGCTGTAAGGCAACAGAGCTAACCTCTGCACCACCATACAGCCCTGAAAAAGTATCACACATTAATAAAGTGTGTAAAGATTTGAGGAATTACCCATTTAGAATTTAAAAGATTATAAATCTATACTACAGTGATGACATTTGAATCGTCATTCCTTTTAAATGAACAAATTTAATGTCATAAATGCCATCCTGCATTGTAAAGCTTTCTTTTAGTAGTTTTTTCGCTCATATTTGCTGTCTGTCTTTGAATTTGGTAGCCTTGGTTTTTTTTTTGTAATTAGGTGTCCAGTGTAACATTACCTGCTCCCCAGTTCAGCTGCTTCAATAAGTTGAATTATGACACAAAGAATATAATATGTTATTCTAGCTACACCTGTTTTCACTTTATTTCCACTCATTTCTTTGTAAGATATGTTTGCTTTGATGGACAGATGGGTGGATCTAAAATATATTTTTCCATACCTTGTTTAATTTCACTTTTCCTTTTTAGACATGGAGTTTTTCTAGAAAATCTTGCCTAAGCCACCTTTATCTATAAGCACTCTGAAAACACCATAACCCAAAAAAGTGCTTTACAGATATCACAAAGAAGCTACTAAAACAAATATATAAATGAAATCAAAGATGTTAAAGTAACTAGAACAAAAAAATGTCCTTTCTTATGCTGGATAAAAAAGCTTGTAAGAAGCATGACATTTCAGTTGTTCCAATAAAAAATCCTCTTCATATTCATAAATCAAAAATAGCAGTACACTAATCCTACATGTTAAAGCTTTGTACTGGAAGTGTTGCCTCCCTGTCACGTGTTAGAGCTAAATTTGCTATCACTCATGTATAATCATCTCTCTCAGCCCATGTGTAATTTATGTCTTTAATAGAGGTTTTTTTACCTCCCTCCCTGTCATTACACTGCATATAAATGCCAGTTTCTTACACTGAAGGGAGTTTTGAGCTAGCCTCTCCAGAAATACGACTCCCATGCTGCCAGCCACATGTAGGCTCCCGCCCCTCTGTGGAATATAGACCTCCTATTTATAGAGCTGGCAAAGGCCTGGTGAGCCTGGGCTCTTCACAAACCTTTCATTTAAACAGTCACCCATAGCAGCCCACCAAATGCACAGTGACACACAGACAGGAAGGAACAGGATGTGCCCGCGCAGGTAGAGAAAAGTGAAAAGCGAAATCCAAGAAAAGCTAAAGGAGGGCTGGAAGAACAAGCTGAAGAGCAAGGATAAAATCTGATGGGCAGCCAAAGGCCTTCTGGACTTGATTGGCACAACGATAAACTTTTCCACCTGTCATTATGGAGACCTAGACCGATGTCTGGATAAGTCTTAAAGGAAACCAACTAGAAAGAAAACTTTTTTTTTTTACACTGGACAACACCAAGGCAAGACAGTAAGCAAGATAAAACTGAGACTCTAGTGAAGATCTGCTTTATAAGTAAGAGGCTGTAAAAATATGGCTTATTTAGTGCTTTGTTAAATGACTTTTCAGCACTACAGATAAAGGTCATTTAAGGTGATTTGTGTGTAAAAAAAATTGTGACTTTTTTTACTCTTTCAAAATCTTATTATTGAGAAACTTCAACACATCTGTCTGTAAATGTAACCTGATCTAAAGCATGCTGCTTTAATTACAAGGCAGTGTTTAGACATTTGTAATTAGTGGTCATCTTTAAGAGCAAACCAAGAAAAGGGTGAGGTCCATGTGAAGGAGGAGAGTAGGCCGTCAGAACACCAACACTGAGGCAAAGAATATTCCAGAGGAAGACATTCAGGTCTCAAAGGCTCATCAACGTCATGGATCCTCATGGGGGACACTACCTCAACAAGGACGCTGTACTGTCACCTTTGGGTGCAGCCCGAATATGCCAGCTGATACTTGGCTGCACCATAATCGCCCTGGTGTCTCACAGCGCAGGTTACAGCGCAAACTATGGGACCTTCTGCATGTTTGTTTGGTGCTTCTGCTTCACCATCACACTGGTCGTGTTCACCTTGGACATCACACGGCTCCACAGCTGCATGCCAATATCCTGGGACAACTTCACTGTGGCCTTCGCCATGTTAGCAACACTGATGTATATCACTGCTTCTGTGGTCTACCCGGTTTACTTTCTGCAAACAGATTACTCTGACGGGGACTACGAAGTTCAAGTCTACCGCATCTCTGTCACGGTATGTTCCAGTGTTTGCTGCATCCCGTATGCAGTGGAGGTATTCCTGACTAGAGCAAAACCAGGAGCTGTGGTGGGCTACATGGCCACAGTGTCTGGACTACTCAAGGTGGTCCAGGGTTTTGTGGCCTGCATTATTTTTGGTGCCCTTGCTAATGACAGCGAGTACAACCAGTACATTGCCACCCAATATTGTGTGGTGGTGTACAGCCTTTGTTTCTCCGTCACGGTGATCGTCATCATATTGACAGTGTCTGGAAGAACATCAGCCCTGAGGTTCCCATTTGATCGTTTTGTGGTTGTCTACACATTTTTTGCAGTGATCCTCTACCTCAGTACTGCACTGATCTGGCCCATCTTCAGCTTTGATAAAAAGTACGGGAGCACTGCTCGTCCTGAGGACTGCCCACGCGGTGAATGCCCCTGGGATAGTAAGCTGGTTGTGGCGGTCTTTACCTGTGTCAACCTAGTGTTATATTTTACTGATCTTGTTTACTCACAGAGGATTCGCTTTGTCTCCAGCTCTACTGTCTAACAAATGAAAAAAAAAACTTTTATTCCAGATTTTGTGAAGGATCTTTGACACATAATATTATAGTATTATATATCAGAAATATCTTACTTGTACTGGGCAGTATTAAATAAATACATTTCTGCGATTGCACCTGGTTGGACCTGTACATAGACAGCCTAATAGACTTTGTCAGTTTTACAAAGACTGAGTGATTTATTTATTGATTTTTTTAGCCTTCAAGTAGAAGTAAAATGTACATTATTGATGTGTCTAGTGTGTAAGGACTTTAGTGCTTAAAAATGTTTCTTACTTTCTATATAAATACCTTATTATGCTACAAGATATCTGCTTTGCTATTTGTGACAGAAAGATAAATGTTGAGCCGATAAAAATTAGAAATGAACTCATGTGATGAAATATGAGGTTGTTATCTTTTTTTCTGTTTCACTGCATTGCGAGCACTGAATGAGTGTTGAATTCTTTATTATCAATTGTTTTGAATATTACCCATGTTCAATAAAATTACCAAACATATGTTTTATGTTTTAATAATATTTTTTAATAATTTCAATGGATCAGCAGGTTAAATGATAAATGGTTTATCATATGCATAATTATTATCTTTGTTATCAGTTATATAACATTTGTGGAGAGAAAGTGGAGAAAAATTTTTTACAGCTGGTTCAAGTCAGGAAATGCAAATTACATCACAAAACAACCCATTATTTGACAAAGTTAAAAGGCATAATTTAAGTTACTGATTTTTTTTTTAAATAACATCAAGTCACCTAAAAAATGTTAACTTAGCAACTAAGTATTTCAAAGAAAAAATGTCTACATAAACAAGGTAGACTTCAGCTTCAGAGCTGGGACTTGTTTGTTTATAACATTGAATTTAAGACGGCCAAATTAAATGTTGATACAAATAATTTGAAATAGCAAAATATTAAGACTTAATATTAAGTTAATTGTGAAGTAGATTTTATAGTTTCAACAATACAAATGATGTTTTATTCCTGCACATTCACTTTTGCTTTAACAGCAGTGTTCAGAGTAAAAGATTTTGAGGTCAGCCATCAAAAACCGCAGTGGATAAGGAAGCTAGAAACAATGCTGGTGGAAACCTCTGCTGTGTTCCTCTTACCTCAGACTTATAAATATGGCTTTAGAAAATGACATTAAGCCAAAATGCACTGTATTTTAGTTCCATTTGGATTTGCCAGTTAACATGAGCAATGTAATTGATTTTAATTGCATAAGGTAAATAGAATTTGTTTACTTTTTATTTATTTATTGCATTTTATCCTTTACAACACTGACCCTACATTGTAGGAAAGTAGGTTTAACTTAGGCTTCATTTGCAGATCAGAAAACAGAATGCTGGTGACTGGTCCAAAGTAAATCAAAAGAGTTCTTTTAAACATTTAACCTTGAGTTACCTCATCCAAATAGTAAAGCAACAAAACAACTTCTGTTTGTACCTTTTATTTTACACTGGAACTTTATTATTCAGATCATTTTTCAGACTTTGTATCTGATTTAGTGTTAAATCCTGACAAGGTCAAAATAGTATGGGATTCTAAGATACATGCCGTCCTTTAAGATGATAACTCAAATGCTGTCTTAAATGCTATCTTAGACTTGATTGGACTTGTTCAAAATGTGCAAAGTCCCACACATTCCCATCTTCATATTTTAGATCATGTTCTGAAATATGGCACTGATTGTGAAGAAATAACAATATTTTCTTACAATACTGTCCTATGTGACCCCATTTTAGCAAGCTTCAAAGATACCTTAATTTATTCCCCTCCTGATTTTGTTGACGGGGTTACTTCTTCCATGTGGTTACTTCTTGCCACTGCTTTAGACACCTTGGACCCTTTGAAAAAGGAAGCTGGTTCACTGGTTTAATTTAGAGCTGGATAATTTGAAGTGCTTGATCAGGAAAAACAGTCTACTGCTGTCTAAAATTACCCTTTGTAAGGCAAGAGCCCCACATTTCTCTTCAATAAAACATGGAAACGAATATTATGAATCTTTCCCCTAAGCAAAGATTACAGGCTCCTGATTTAACAGATTAAAGCTATTCAACCTTTAAATAATTGTTGAAGCAAATTTAAAGGTAAAATTCTACATTGGTCCAAGGTCCAAATCCTTTAGGATTTCCTCTGTCATGTCATCAAATTGTCGAATTAGTGTACTATCACTTTACAAACAATCATCTAAAAAAAGGGAACATTTTCTTAGTCCATTTAATTTGAAAAGGTAATTGTGATGATCTTCCAAAAAAGCGAATTTTCTAACCTACCTGCTCAAATCAAGGGAATTTACACTTATTTAAAGAAAAAGTGTATTATGTATATTTAAATTTAGGATTTGTATGTTTTCAGTGTAGGGGCTATACCAGGGGCCAGGACCAGTAGTACAGGGGTCTTTACCACTGTTAGAACCACCTATGCTCCTAGATCATTGCAGAAACTCTCCTGTCTCCTCCATTATACACTAGACTAAATAAATAATAATCTTACTAATCTAAGTAATTAATGAAATACTCTATTTTTGTTGTCAGTTTATGGTTAACATACCAACAATTGTAGAATTAAATTAAGACATTCCACTTCAGAGTATCACTGTTGCTACCCTGTTTAAAGGGGAAATGTTTGTTCAGGATGTGCTTAACATGGGTAAAATTAAAGACTTGATAGGGGTGGTCACAGGTTTGGCAAACAATTTAAATTGCTTTGAACACATTCCAATTGCTCTAATTTAGTTAAAGTTAATTTGACGTCATTCTAAACTCACCAAGATAAACTTTGGTTTTCCAGACATTACATGCTGAATATCATTGCTGCATTTGATCTATTATGGTTTTCAACCATTTTTACTACTTTTCCTGTATACATAGTGGTTTGGTTGAGTTTCAATAGTTTAGTCCGGAGGGGAATTGAAAATTAAATTTTTTACACATGTTGTTAAATATACTTATTTTACACTTTTTATTAATTTCCTGCCAATAAAGTAGGTCACAGAAGTGACATCAACCAGAAGCTTTTTTTGTAATTCATGTGATAAATGTTATATTTCCTTGGATAAAAAAAACTTTGAACCAATATAACTGAAATGCCTCAGTAAGGAGTCTTAAGGTGCGTGTTGTGAATTGGCGCTATAGAAATAAACTGAGTTGAAAAATGAAAGAGACAGTGTTCTTAATATGTTCTCCATTCTGTAGATGGAAAAGAAGAGCTCCGAGGAAATCATGTTATTATTATTAGTTATTTATCTATTTTGCATACTGAATGGTTGAAAAACAATTTAAATATCAAAAAGCAGCACCTTTTCTCCATATTAGCTATAGTGACGGTTCTCAATAACTCTAAAAAGAAAATATTACCAAGTGGATACTCCCAAATAGTTTGACAGTACAAATAGTTTTCAAAAACATTGATTTAAATTCTAGGGACAGAAAAAAATATGTTTTAGTAAACTGGTTCTTGCTCTGTTACTGTTGGGGCGCCAGGTTCTCCGGGGATCCATCAGCTGTCGGCTCTGCTGGTTCATCTATATATTTAAGCAGGGTGTGCCACAACTTCGGCTCGACTGGAGACAGTTGTTTTCTGCAACAGAGGCAGAAGTTCCTTTAGTTGGAGATAAAAGCGTTTGTTAAGTGTTGCAAAGAATGATGAGTTTAAACTGTTGATTCGCCTTTGCTCTTTCTCCCTGTCTCCCACACCCTCCACTGTCTGCCCTGCTTCAGCTCTGTGTCTTTTCTTCTTTTGGAGCCTCTCTTCACATATCTTCCCAAACTTCAAACTGAGTTATGGATCTGTTCAGCTGGTCTCTCAATGCAATCAAATTTGTTTCTAGGGGAAGACAGGGTAAGGGGGAACCCTCCTGTCCAGGCGGGACTTTTTTCTCTGGATACACGATGGATTCCTGGCAGAAGTGGAAGATTTTGTGTCTGACGATGTCTGTCGAGGACGTAGAAGACGCCTACATATTCGGAATTTTGAGAAGAGGATTTCTGCTGTTTGGAGTTGGTGGATACGTGGCATATTGTGAACTTTGGAAGTTCTTGGGGGTTCCTTCATCCATTGTCAGGCTGGATCTGCAGAGCTATCAACACTCAGACCAAGATGTTTAGGGAGCAGAACCGCAAACTAGATGTGATCCTTGCACAGGCTGGCTGCAGTTTCTGGACTAAGAGGTGAAATGGTATAATCTTGGAGGAAGTTGTAAGCTCGGATCTTAGGGGAGTGGCCATAAATCTGTTCTATATATGGGTTTCGGCGTGGTGAGACCAGCAAAAACTCTGAAGGTTGGCAGGAAAATTAACAGCCATTCTAACCAACTTAACCCAAACAATCTGCTTGTATCTGCAAGGCCTCAGACACCACATCCCACCCCATGTATAATGTCTGTGTACTGTCTTTCTTTGTGTATTGTCTTCTTGGACGGGCTGTGGCAAAACTGAATTTTCGTTTAGCAATTAATAGAGTATAATTGAATTGAATTCAACCTGCTGCTGACAGACGGAACAGCAGCTCCAGGTCTCTGTGTGAGTCCAGGATCAAGTCCAAGGTCTCCAGGTGCAGCAGCAGTTGACTGAACCTCTGCAGGTCCGTCCATCCATTTATGCAGAGCTGTTGACCACAACTTTGGCTTGATACAAGGCAGTTTGCGTCTGCAACAGAAAAACAAGCAGAGGTTCAGGAGATTTTCCTGTTCTGACTGAAACCAAGATGCTCCTCATCATTTCATTCTTTCCTGTCCAAACAAACTAGCAGCCATCAAAGAAGGATGAGTGTAAATTGTTGAGATGGTTTTCAACCTGCTGCTGACAGACGGAGCAGCAGCTCCGGGTCTGCATGAGGGTCCAGGAACAAGGCTGAGGTCTCCAGGTCTGAGTTTGGCCATCAGGAACAGAGGTTCCTTAGAGAAGTCCTGGTTGCTGGTGCTGCTGGGACAGACACAACCTTGTTGGGCTGTAGTTCTGATGATCCAGTTTAAGGTGAAGCTGTGAGGAACCAGCTGATCTCATTGTTTTTCACATACATCTTATGAGCAGACTGATTTTGGTACCTGGAATCTTCTTCCTGTAGGGTGGGTGTTTTAAGTTCTCCACTGATGGGCCTGGAGGATGGGTCCAGGCTCGTTCCTGTTTGTTGTAGCTCACTGGTGTCCAGGATATGCAGGACTTTTTGTAACTTCTCTCGAGCTTCCGGGTTCTCAGGGTCCTGCAGTGGAAGGAGATCAAAGCCGGTACCATCAAGGTTCTGTATGTTCAGGTCAGAATGTTCTGGACTTTGATATGTTTTGCTTTGTTGGTGTCAGGACCGGTTTGGAAACCAGTAATAGAGAACATGCATGTGTAAAGGGTCATGAAAACAAAAACAGGACTAAATTATTTAGACATCAGTCTAGGCTTCTTTGTTCTGCCAGCTTCATCAGAACCAAATACTAATCCTTGAAATTCCCTAGAATGTTGGATCTGATTAGATCAGAACCGACCAATTGTCCATGTTGTTACCTTAGCGACATCTCTGAGAACAGACAGAGCTCTGTTCAGGTCTCTTTCCAGTGTCCTTCTCTTGCTCTTCCCCTGCTGAAGCTTCTTCTGCACCACACTCTTCCGAGTGTGGAGGGATGCTTTCTGGTCCAGGATCTGTCTGTGGATGGAAAAAGTGGAACATTTGATCAAAGGAGTTCTGGTTCTGGTTCAGATGCTGCCTTTGGGCTGTTGTTGCTCGGTGATCGGCAGACCTAAAGGTGAACAAAGCATAAAGCTGGGGGGTTGGTGATGTTTTACCTGTAGTGCTCCTTCGTGTCCAGGAGGTCCTGCCCGGAGCTCTTCAGTTTGTTAATTTCACGCACCTGCTGGTCATTTATCTTTCTCTGCCTCTCTGATACCTAGAAGTTGTTTTAGATGAAAAACTAAAAATCGGTGCAAACATTCTAATATATCTGAGCTAAACTCTGTAGTTAAGAGTTTTTTTTCGCTGAAGCTGAAATGGAAAGATCAACAGCTTTTTTTTTATTTCTTCCTGTGGCTGTTTTATTTTTTTTGCTCTCCATCAATTCATCTACAGGATATTTCTAACCTAATTGCTGCATTTCTCCTGGAATTTCATCAAACCAAAGTTTTCCTCTTTAAATGAGCTCAGTGGATTCATCTCTGACTGCGAAGGACCTTTAGACAACAGCTGCTGTAAATTATTGATCAAATACCTGACACTTGAATTTTAATCTTGTTGAACTTTTTTTGTTCTAAAAAGAACATTTCTTATTGAATTAAAGTAAAAAGGCTCAGAAAGATGAGGGTACCTCCTTGAGGCTTTGGATTTGTCGGATCAGTTTGAAGGCGATGATCCTCATCTTGATTGCCGCCTGACTCAGACGCTTCACCTTGATATGCTCCAACTCTCTGTTCTCAAAATTCTGAATGTATTCCTTGGAGAGGGACTCGATCTCCTCCTCCAGCTGGCTCCGCTTCTTCTTCTCCTGCTCATAGACCGCTAAGAACTCCTGCTCATACTTCTGCTTAATCATCTCCATCTCCTGCTTGCGCCTGTCAGAGATTTAGCTGTCAAACCGACACCATGATATGGACTTCTAGGTGTAACGTCACTCACTGTTCTTGCTCCTTTTCCATTCCGTCCAACCTCTGAACCTCCTGCTGCCTCTGCTCCTCCTTCATAGTCTCATTCAGAGTCTCACACTCCAGGATCTGCTGTTCCAGGCTGACAAGCTCCTGCTTCTGATCCTCTAACCTGGTAGCTGATAATCAGGAGCAGGAAATGAAGACAGGAATCACTAACATGCTACTATCAGGTCAAAGTTTGTGTTTGAGGAAATCTTGATTTGATTCAGTTCTCTTGGTTTGTTCTGCAACCTTCTGCTGCTAATCGAACCTTTTCTTTGAGAACTTTCAGGTTGGGATTCAACTATGGAACCATTTTGCAGGTCAGAGGCTGGAAAGTTTGGAAACCTCTGCTGCAGATGCTCAGTTTGGACCTAGGACCAGAGGATCTTGGCTGAATAACTTGAAATGTTTTGAGTTCAGGGATGGTTCTCTGATGGAGATGATCTGATCTTCACAGACATGGAGGCCCAAACTAAGGTCACTAACAGGAAACCGTCAGTAGACCGTAGCCCAGACTGAGCAGATCATAAAACCTTCAGCATCAAACATCATCCCATCCAACATCCAGACCGACTTCGGTTCCCTCAGACTTTTAGGAGGAGCAGCTGTTCAGTCTCTGTCAGAATCTTACCCTGCATCTTCTCCTCTAAGATCAGTTTCTCCTCCTTCTCCAGCAGCTCCTTCCTCTTCTGACTGATCTGTAGCTTCAGGTCCTCCGTTTTCTTTGTGTCCGCCTGCAGCTGTGCTTCCACCCACTGGCTCATCTTATTCTCCTCTCTTTCCGCCAGAGCTATTTGGTACAACAGGCTCTCAATCTCATCAGGAGTTCCTTCCTGCAGAGCTCTTATCTTCGTAGCAAGCTCCTGGTTCTCTTCTCGCAGTTTCTGGCTCTTAGCCTTATACCTGCAGGACGGTAAGACATGCAGAGAGAAAACCAGACATTAAAGACTCAACACAGACAGTACTGTTCCCCTCATTCTCAGGTCAAATGAGTAAACTATCAATATCCCTGATTGCTAGAGATCTCTGCATGGAACCTCTGCTTTTATACAAATGTATACAAATCCATGCATAGCTGTAATTATTTCCACGAACAGCAGAACTGAGATCAGAATATCTAAAGCTACAAACCTCATCAAGCATCTGATCAGTTCTGCTTGACTAAAAATCAAACATAATCTAACCTGAAACTCTATTGTTTTAAATGATCTTCATACAGAACATCTAATAATGTTAAACTGTACCCAGATTAAAAGTGGTTTCCAGTAAAATGCACACATCAAACCTAACGTTCACATCTTGAAACTCTGGCTCATTAATCCGACTTCAGTTTGATGATATATGGTTAATAATGATTGGATAAAATGATTGTAGTTCCTGTGTATCACCTGTCCCGTCGCTCCTCCAGGTGTTTAAGCAGATCCAAAGGTTTGTCCTTGTCTGGACCAAAGCTCGCCATCTCAAAACACTTTTATCTTCTCGTTTTAAAAAAATATGCTAATGTCCGATCTTTAACTGCCAGTTTATGTTAGAGGAATTCAAATAACATAAACATGAATTTGCTGTTGCTAGGCGACAAAGTGTTCATTTTCCAGCACCAACCGACGCATCCTAACTGAACGTTTAATGAATCTAAAGATTAGATTCATTGTTTTTATTCTGATGTTTTTTTAAACTTCCTATTCTTGTTCTTTTCTAGTTTCAGCTTTTAAAGGTTTCTTGGCTGAAATCTGACACTTAGTGACTTAGTGGCAGCTGTGTTTGTTCTCAAAAGCTTTTACAATAAATAAAGAATTCTGTTGTTAATTCAGAGCGCCGCCCACTGGGATCTTCCAGTATTACATCAAATCAAAATAAACACTCAAAACCCGTTAAATTGTCGGATCGTCTCAGATGCTGGTAAACAGAAATCGAAATGAATACAGGTCCTTCACCATATGAAATCACATAGACCGAGGTATCAATCACAGTTTAATTAACGCCTTTTAAAAATGTTGTTGTGAATAACAGAACAAATAGTTTAATATTGAGAACAAAAGAAAAACGTATTGTTATCCAGCCAACCTCGCTGATGGACTTCATAACAAATAAAAAAAGAAAGAAAATAAACTTGCTTTCCAGACCTGTTTTTTTTTCTTTTTGGATGCACAGCATAATTGGGATACAAGTGATCAAAACAAAACTATATATAAAGCTGTATGCCTTTACACAGTCCTCAACCACCTATAGACTAAATAATCACCAAAAACAAACTGAAATCAAATTTTCTGTTCTCACTCTCACTCTGTTCACCCCTCATAAGTTCGTCAAATAAAAAGCAAATGCTACTAAATTCACAGAATTTGTTGTTGATGATGAAAGGAATAAGCACAGTTAAAGACTTGTTGTTAAGTTAATTTGTTCCCATTTTATAGAGGGGAACGGATTATTTCAGATGTCTAAAATATATGGTCCCCCCCCTAATAACGTTGGCAAATAAAGAGCAAATGTTTTCAAACTTACTTGATTTATTGTTGATGATGAGAGGAATAAGCACAGTAAATGATTTTCTGTTAAGTTAATTATGGAGGTGGGACGGATTATTTCAGGCAGCTGAAATATCCATGCGCTCCTCTCCTCCTCCCATAACTTATAAATAGCAACTGTTTCCAAATTCTAGAAAATTTTTATCTGTGATAGCATGTAGTAACCTATAATAGAAATTTCCTTAATCCAGTGATTTCATATTTTACATTAGAACAGGATTTACCAGAAAGTATACACTCTCATCTTTTCAGGAAGTCTTGTTTTTTGTGCCCTGCCATCAGCCAGCTACCATCCTCTTATATCAGCAAAGGAAAATTATAGATACACACTTCTTGTTGGAAAATTGTGTTTGCTGACTTTTATTTCTGTCAAGCTGAAGTGACAAAAGTTGAAGAAAGATCGATTCTCTTGGCCTTTAAAATAACACAAAACACCGTAAAAGGACCTCATTTATTTAATTACTTTACAATTTTGTAAACAACAGCTGCCGATTAAACTAAATGTTACAACCTTGACATGATTATCTGAGTTCTTTTAACCGAGAAATCGATCCGAAGCGCCGTGAAAATGATCACATCCACCTCTCTGGCTGCAATGCGCGCTCCCGACACAGGGGGAACTGAATTTCGCACTTTCGCTATGGCCCTGAAGATCTCCCAGCTTGCACAGTTTGCATTCTTTACTTATAAAAATCCATGTTCCATGTGAATAAATGGTGTAAATGTGGTGATAATAAAAGCTGCTCAAACAACATTTTCACAAACCATTATAAGACTTTTAATGAAGATTTTTTTTAAGGAAAGAGAAAAGTGCTTTGGTCTTGGCGTGTCTTTACTGGTCTTGGCCACTATACTAGCTCCCATCTCTAGCCAGGAGCTAAGCAATCTGTTATCTGTAGGTCAACTGAATTATCTGGAAGTGGATAACTAACATTAGATGCTTAACTAGTGTGTAACTTTTAAATGAAATTATCATCTTGAATTTTTAAAAAATACATACTTTAATATCTAGGTCATATTCACTGTGTTGCAAACTCACACAACTGGCTCTTCAGCTTTCCAAAGCCCGCCCATTCAGCTCCGTGATTGGCTAAACTTGTTACGTAGTTTCTAAACATGAAGCTCATTGGCTGATTCTGTATGTCAGTCACTGTTATTTTCACAGGTTACTGCTGGACGTAGAGAGAAAACCAGAACACGCAACCTGCGAAGCCCTACTGTTTTGTTACCAGTTTGTTCATTGGAAGGACCCTCTGTGTTTTCGTAAGTGTATTTCCCCCTGTAAAGATGCGTTCTACCAAAAAATAGGATTTTAATGAGCACGTGACGTCATTCGTTTGGATAACAGGAAGTACAAGTTTGTTTTATAACTCAGGAAGACATGCAGTTCATCATCACTCAGAAAGGGAGCAAAGCGAGGAAAACAACAAAAATCACCGATTAAAATTGTTTCTATTTTCAGGCATAATGAGTGTGGGATTCATTGGAGCAGGCCAGCTGGCGCAGGCTCTGGTGAGAGGCTTCTCGGTTGCAGGTACATTTTGCCTTTTAAAAGGTTTTGACACGTGAAGATAGCAGACATACCCTAAAATTGTTTCCGTACATGTGTCTCCTCCAAGGCGTCATCGCCACCCACAGAATCACAGCGAGCTCTCCAGACACTGAACTCCCCACAGTGCAGCAGCTGCGGGTTGGTTACACATTTATACACACTTATGCACATGGTTGTTAGAGTCTATTCATTTTGGACTTTTAATGATGCATTTGAACTGTTGTTGTGGGATTTTTTTTTCTCAGGGTGGTGATTATTCATCAAATATTTGTGATTATTTTAAACAGCTATTGAGTGAACAAGTTAGATTTTATAGTTTTTTTTTTATCAAAACAGAATGAAAATAATAGGGAAAGAATAAATATAAACTTACTCTTTGACTGGTATTAAAGCCCAGGGCAGGTCATAGTGAAATCAGTTGACCACTGTTATAATATATAACTGAAACGTTTTTTTTTTTTTTTCAGTTTTTACCCTTGGCTGATTCATTTCTAGTGTAGTTTAGATTGAGGCCATCCCACAAGCTCAATGTTTTGATCTGTTTCTTTGTTAGGTTTGGGACCGCCAGATTTTTCCATATATCAAAAATCTAGCTTTTGATTTAAGGTCTCTCTAAATGTTGAAATACTTCTTGATTATTTTTGCCCCGATTGCGTATTGCTTAAGCCTAGATGTTTTTTTGGGGGGATCATAGTAAATCTGGCTTAAATTCATCCAACTTTTGTTGAATTTATTTATTTTGTTTGTTATGCAATCATTCCATCCTGGAAAAAGGAAGTCCTACATTAATACAGTGGGGAAAATAAGTATTTAGATCACAACCTGCCATGCAATTGATGTTGCCATTTCCATCAGCAGAGGTCAACTCATGCCCAGCTGAACTTTGGCATGTTTCATGTTCCGGCATTGCAGAACATACATGTGATTTTAATGCATTTAGTGATCAGTTGATTTACCTTTTGATTTAAACGTTTTATATCATCTTCAGGAACTTGGTGACTTAAATCTGACCTAAAAAGCTCAGAAGGAATACAGTATAACACTTTAGCTAATGATGAGTGTATATTAGGAACTTTGATTTTTTTTGGTTGCTTTTTTTAAACATAATATTGAAGTTCTTTATGTACAATCGTGTCCACTTTTTTGTATTTTTGACACATATAGAAGATGGGCGTGAACTTCACCACCAGCAACAAGGAGACGGTGAGCAGAAGTGATGTCCTCTTCCTGGCTGTGAAACCCCACATCATCCCTTTTGTTCTTGATGAGATTGGGCCAGATATTGAAGACCGTCATCTAATTGTGTCCTGTGCTGCAGGTGTTACTATCAGCTCCATAGAGAAGGTAAGTCACAGTTGTGGCATTTTTTTTCCCCCTTTACTCATAATGAGTTAATAATAACTAGTTCTTGAAAATGTTGTTCTTGTACAGAAACTGCAGCAGTACCGGACTTCTCCTAAAGTAATGCGCTGCATGACCAACACTCCGGTGGTGGCGCGTGAAGGAGCCACCGTCTACGCCACAGGTACACATGCAGAGGTGGAGGATGGGAAGCTCCTGGAACAGCTGATGGCCAGTGTTGGTTACTGCACTGAGGTGGAGGAGGACCTGATTGATGCCGTCACAGGCCTGAGCGGCAGTGGCCCTGCTTATGTGAGCTCAGTCTGCTGTTCATCTAGAATATACTGTCTTACCTTCTGCCATTATTAAAATGGCCTCATAACTGTTGTTATGGTTTTGGTCTTGCAGGCATTCTTAGCTGTGGACGCTCTTGCTGATGGTGGAGTGAAAATGGGCCTACCGAGGAGGCTGGCTGTACGCCTCGGAGCACAAGCCCTACTGGTAGGACGCCCATCATGACACTAAAATCCATTATAGCTATGATAACAAAATACACCTGCTCTACACCAATCTTATCTTTACGGGTTTTTTTTACATGACAGGAAAAGCTCTTAAAAATTGCATTTTTACTCTGCTAAAATTATCTTTATCAATAAACTGTATTTTCAAAGATCTGGCTTGGGTTTTATAAACCCTATAAATGTGCGATTGCCCTATTGGGCCAGCGTATATCTTAGAGTTTTATTTATGTGAATAATATCTTAAGTATATGATAAACCCTTAATGTTTTCTATAGAGATGGAACATTGGATCATACAGTTCCTTCCCAAAAGTGTTCATGCCTCTTCAGTTGTTAGCAATTTGTAAATGTTTTACCACAAAATTCAATGTATTTTATTGGCGAGAACATCTTAAGACATTGTATAACTGAGAAATAGCTGAAAAGCCCGGTTTTAGGTTTATTTTGCAGATGCAAATAAGAAAATATGCATTTTATCCTCCTTTACTTTGATACCTTAAATAAAATCCATCCCAAACAATTCTCTTCAGATGTAATGATTTTTAATAGATCATCTATATATTTTATTTAATCTCTGTTAACTCTTCCATGAAGGCCTCTAAGACTTGTTCTGAACAAATAGAACCAGAGAACAAGATGGGTCAGAATTATCTTAGAAAACCAATGCTTTGGTCCTCTTATGGAGCACTGTTTAATGCAAAAAGGAAAAACAACTTCTAATCTACCAGGACAGATCAATACTGAGTTTTACGGACAGTAAAGTGGTTGGAAGGCTGTTGCACTGGGGGAGCTGCAATATTTCACAGCTCCAGAGGGAGAGTCAACTAACGGCTGTTAGTTGTGCAGGCCACAAGTTTTAGGATTTATCAAAGTATTGGAAGAAGAAAGCAATTGTTAATAGAAAGTCTGAAAAATGTCTTTAACAAACCCTTTAAGGGGAGACAGAAAACATGTAGGTGTTGTGCTCAGATGAGGCAGAAATGGATGGCGTAGTACATGCAAAATTTCTTTTTTGTTGGAAAACTTATTGCATATTCCTCTGAGCGGACAACCACCATGGTGGTGGCAGGATTGTTATGTGGGGATACCCTTTTTGAAGCATGGACCTGGAAGATATTTGTGTATGTGAAGACAGTTGTCATTAAATACAGATTATCCTAGAAGAAAGCCTTTATAAGGGATGCAGAAGACTTGGTAATGTGGCTAAGGATGCACAAGCTTAGCCGATCCATCCTCCAAGCTAAGGATGGTTTGTTTAAGATAAAAACTTGTGTATGAAGGGGTAGGAAAGGTTTGCATGTCACTTCAGGCTCTTATTCATTTTTAATTTCTATGGAAGCAGTACTTTTGTATTTCCTGTTCATTTTTGTTTGGGGCTTTCTGTTAATGAAATGGGTATGAAAAAGAAACTTTTTTTGCACTGTTTATTTATTTGTTTTTTGTTATTCATATATTAAATTGCTTGTGTAGCCATCAGCTAACTGCAGCACTGGTGGTCTTTAATATTTTAATGTGTTTTGCTTTTTTATTATGTTAAAAAAAAAAAAGTGACGTTTCTAAACCTAATTCCCAACCTTCAGTTTAGGAACTGCATGTATTAAACATTCTTGGCTCTTACCGGCACTTTTTCATTCCAGCTTGCATTATTCACCCTGTCTTCACTGACAGCAGACAAATTCATGTTTTGAATATAACTAAATAAATATGTTGTGCTCGTTATTATGTTCTCTTTTTTTGTGCTATTTTAAAGGGTGCAGCTCGAATGTTGTTGGACTCAGAGCAACACCCTGGGCAGCTGAAAGACAACGTTTGCTCACCAGGGGGCGCCACCATCCATGCCCTTCATGTCATGGAAAGCGGTGGCTTCAGAAGCCTCCTCATTAATGCTGTAGAAGCCTCTTGCGTAAGAACGAGGTAGGTTGATTAGACACTAGGGTATAGGAAACTATTGCTATTTTTTTCCTATCATAAGCACATACTAAAAATACAATTATTAACCCCTTGTGATGTAATGTTAACTTCAAACAGCAGATGGCGCTATATGCTGAAATATTGTAAAGATTACTTTGTTTTCCAGGTTTCAGGTTTAAGTTACCTGATTTCATTCATTTATTTAAAGCTATTTTATATCTTTTTAAAGGGAACTTCAGTTTTTGGCTGACCAAGAGAAGATCTCTCCAGCTGCCATCAAGAAAACCACTTTGGATAAAGTTCTTCAGCAGCCAGGAGTCACTGCAGAAACCGTCAGTGTTAGAAATCGAGGGATTAGTATCTTTAACAGCACTAATCCTAAGATCAAGAAAAACTGAGTCAATTTAAAATGGCTCTTTTCCTGTATTGTGTGTACAGTCCAAAAAACACTGATCACTGAGAAAATGAACCAGTCTTTTAGAATACTGTTCAGCTCTCACTACAGTGAGATCAAAAGTTAATTTATTCAGGTCTTTGGTAAACTACTGGAAAAATATGACCAATAACCTAGGTGGTGATTTTTTTTTTTTTTTTGTTTGTTTTGTTTTCTGGAGTCTACATTTTGTAGGGAAACATTTTTTTCCCTTTCATATTATAAATATTTCTCTTTGTGAAATGCATCAACCAATTTTCACTTTGTAAAGGTAAAAGAAATATTTTGCTCTGCCATGATTATTCCTATATTGAAAATGCTGTTTTTTATTTGGCTATATTATTGAAAAACAAAACAAAAAATATATATATATTATTATGACTATTTCTGTAAATAAAATATTTACAGTGTTTGCTTTTTATAAATTACATGTAACTTTATGCAGGTTTTGTGACTAGATACCTAAAGTTATGTTTTAAATTGTTATAGTTGGCATGTTTTTTTTGTTTGTTTGTTTTGCTATCACTTGAATAAAGCTTTATAAAATGTTAGAATAAATGCCAACAAATTCCTCTGCCACCACATTATTTGATCAGAATGTTTTATCCTTTTTTTTTAACTTAAAAGTAAGACTAGTTATTGTTCATTTGAATTCAAATGTACATATATGAGGGGTAACATATTAAACACGAGGTGTTAACAAACATAGAAGCATCATGTTGGGATGCTTCTCTGCATCAGGGACAGAAAAGCTGATCAGGATTCATGATGGAGCCAAACACATGGTAATCCTGGAAGGAAATCTGTTGAGGATGACAAGATGTGCAATTGATGAGGAAGTTCATATTCCAACCCTTAAGTTAAAGGTGAAGCTAAAAAGCTATGATTTAGATGATCACAAATGAGTTGTAAAGAGCTAATTTTTTGTAGAACATGATGCAAAACTAAAATAAAACAGTAATTGTAGTCAGTTACCACCCAAGCTAAAGATCCTTGAGGCATTTTGCACAAATTACAATTTCTAGGTGTACTGAACTGGTAGATAAACCATAAAAGCCTTGAAACACTGTAACTACTTATTGATTCTTCAGGTAATTTGTTTCAAGGGGGAAAAAATAAAAATATTCACACCAGCCTTTTCAACATGGACAAAGTTATTGAATGTTTTTTTCCTCCACTTCAGTTATCTGTTGCATTTGAAATGACAAAATGATCTGTGTGTGCTCCTGTAACAGTTTGAGTGTTAATTTAAAAATATCAAAAATTACATTCAGTTTAAGTTAAAAATCTATTTTAAAAACATATCAAATACATTTTGGTTTTATTTTCAGATTCTGCGATGAAATTAGTAGGTGGGACTTGTGAAAAATAAAAACACTCGTAACGTTTCAATTCTATAAAATACTAGTTGCCGATACAGCAGATGTTATCAGTGTTTATGTCACCTAATAAAAAATAAAAATAACATAGTTAATATAACATGTCGTGTGAAGCGCTTTTAAATGTTTAGATGTGTGTTTTTCTTTTGAGGAAAGTAACCTTTCATGAATGAAGACACGTGACCAAACACGATGACGTCTGGCTTCGATACAAGAAAGCAATCATCAACGAGGAGGGCATGAGCTGATATCTGGAAATCTCTGTGTTATTTTTGTTAAACAGTCACCTAATCCAAATCCGTATTCAACTGTAATGTTCGGTCTTCCTCGCCGACGTTTGAGAAGAGGAGTTCAGCAGCTCTGACTTCAGGGAACGGCGCTGTTTTAAATTCAGGTGGGTCCTGAAAGCGAAGCGATCATCGCTCTTGTTGTGCTGAGTGTGCAGAGATGCATTAGCCCAGCTAGCCCGTCAAGCTAACTTTATTAGCTCCTCAGAACGGATTTCAAAATAAAGCGTCCGCTTTACTCCAGCGCTTTAAACACAATATTGGCTATCGAATAGGGGGTTTATTTTGAAAATGGAAACCTGAAATGTTTAGAATTGTTTAGAGGACGAGGCTTTGCTCTGACTATGGTGAGCTAGTCTTTTTGTACACTCGTAAACATTAAAAAACATTAAAAGCCCAGATGTTGTTTTCGGTGCATCGGGATTCGCCCGTCGTTTGGCATCTGGCGGGCTGATTCCCACCCATCTAGGAATGGCTCGGAGCCACGGTTGTAATATTCACGCAGAGGCTCGGGGATTTCCTCGCTCGCTTGCTTACATAGCACCGCTTGCTTGTTTTTGTAGGCGGGGAGTTGTTTGCCACTTTCACACAAGCGGGGCGCCGAAGGGTTGAGTCGCGGAATGTCAGGGGCTCTTAAGCAGCGTGTAACCTGTGCAGGTTCCCCTTTTTGGTCATAATTAGTTTGTGTTATATCGCCTGGTTCTCCGTGTCCGAGCGCCTCTCCGTGGGGTTTGTCAACTCATGCGCTTCTCGCTGGTCAAACCTGCTGCTTCATCACCTCGTTGTGCGAAGGAGCCGAGCCGACACAGCAGTGTAGCCGGATCAGGTTGGTTGCTGTGTGTCCTTTTATTGACATTATTATTATTTCTTTCTTTTTTATGTCAAACAACGGACGCAATTATTAGATATGCGATCACAATGTTGTCGCTTTTATGCGTCTTTTGTACATGCATGGATGTGATCCTCCACCATCCCCTTTTTTTGTGTGTGTGTGTGTGTGTATTGAATTGCTTCACCTGGAGTACCAATCTGGTTCATTTTAAACCCTAATTAAATCCTGCAACAGCGCCAAAATCCAAATCACCTGTTTTGAATCTCGTATTATTGATGCATTTTTAAACCCAAACTACCAAAGGAGCGATATTTATTTATTTTTTATCATGCTGAATCATCACAATGATGTATTTAGGCGCTCTCAGTCAGAATCCACCCCGAAATATGGCACCACTGGACAAAGGTCTCCTCGCCAGATGAGGGTCGATGTTTATCACCGAGCCCGTCGTTATTGGTAGAAGGCTGGAGATCTGGTTGCTGATCTCTCATCATGATGGCCATCATGCGATCAGCATCAGGTGATGACCCATCATGCAATCTATCAATAGCCTTATCGACATTCCTCTGAGGAAAGGGGCTTTTTATTGCCGTGTTTAGGTGCCAACCGCGATGTTAAAACCATCTTAATATTGCACAATAAGCAAATATAAAGTGTGTTGTGATGTTTAAATTAAATTGTGTTTTATTTTATTTATTTTTTTTTTTTGGGGGGGGGTCTTATCTTATTCATTATAGCATGAAATGCACAAAAACACTTGAAAATGAATGCTTTATTCTAGTAATAAATGAGACATGAAACAAATAGATCTGCCTCTCTTATGATTTGTTTTAAATGTTTGCAAATCTTAATTACTCTAATTTTGGGATGACATCTACTCTTGTTTCCCTGAGTGTGACATGATGAAATTTGCTGCCTATTAGAGCTTATAGAGGGTTGCAGGTAATGAATTATCCATGGATATTCTCTGAGCAATTTGAAAAGTCACCTTGGAAACTGTTGAGCACACATAGCCAGGGCTAAAACACATACAAGTTGCCCATTCTTGCTCAGATATCCAACTTATTTCATCATCTTCGTTCATGCAAGAAAAAAAAAAAAAGGAGGGGAGGGATGCATTGAAGTGTGTTTAGGCAGACAGGGCAACCGTACATCATAAGCTCGGCTTTGCAATAAAGCGTAATGCCCCTTGCCCTCCCTCTACCTACAGGTAACGAGGAAAGACGATGTCCATATAAGCGTCGGATGGAGGCAGAGAGTGGCGTAGATCAGCTCTTAGATTTATTTCCCTTTTCATTGATGTTGTGAGGAGAAAATAAAGCGAGGTGTTGTAGAGGTGAGCTGAGTGCACAACCCATACCCAGTGGCGATGCTGGAACTGGGCAGGCAGCAGAGAGAGTGGAAGGCGATATGTGAGGTTGATGAAACACGAAGCAAGACTGAGCTCTGCACAGAGGTACAGTCTGGCCACCAACACCACTGTACAGCCAACTCAGCTGCGCTTTGGGAGTCGTTACGCCTATTCAGGACAATTATTAGCCTCCAGAAAGGAACACAAATGCAGGATTTGTCCACAAAAGTGCTGCTTAAGCTGCACAGGGAAATAGAAATGCCTCAGAGGAAGGAAGGGAAAAGATCAATATATATATATATTTTTCTGCCCTCCCTTCTTTGGAATGGGGGGGGGATACTGGTGATGAAACCTCTTGCAAGTGTGGTGCGGATTAGGATTGCTAAGCATTGCGATATCCCCCCCTTCACTCCTCAAAGTAATACTTTCATCCAGATAGAGTTTTTTAAAAAAAAGTGTGTTTGATGGATTTCTTGGAGCTTGACTTAGACATGGCGCGTTCATTAGTGCTTGGTGTTTACTCTGAATTTAGCGGAGTAAACGTGATGAGCATAAGCGTGTGTCTCTTTTTCGTGGCCGGCCTTTTATTCTTGATTTTTGCTCAATTCTTTGAGGAACGGATCAGTGTTAAACTCTGAGGGGGAAGCAAGTTATTTGAAAGAAATCCACAGAATGCTGTTAGAATTAAAGTCAACACAACTAATGAATTAATCAAGGTTCTTCTTCTTGGATTGTTGTTCTGGTTTTTCAAGAAGCTATTTCTAGTCAGCTCTTTTTGCTGGATGGGTTTAACATTTTCCAAGAAGGTTGGGAAGCTTGTTTTAAAACTGCCACTTAATTTCATTATATTTAGAGTTAGATTAGGACTTTTCTGATGACCGGTTCTAATTACTGTTTTTCTTAAAGGGTTTACCTACCAAAATTGTCATTTTTTTTGTTATTACTTTTATTTATTAGTAGTACAACTTTGGAATCAAACAGAAAATAAAGGAATTTCTACACCTCTGTTTATGCATCAAAACATTGCCTTAGTTTAGTACTGTTTTAAATTGAAAAAGGTTTATCAAAGCATTTGCTACCGATTGATCAGTAATACATTGGAAAAAAAGAAGATATCTAGCCCCATGATCTAAAATTAGTGCTAATTATTTTGATGATTAAATTATTATTATTCATAGTGAAGAGCTTCATCTAATTGAATTTTAATTGGAAAGCTTTTTTTTTTTTTTTTTATCTCACGTGCCAAACCTTTGTTTGCTTTTCTTTCAGCTCTGACCTTTGACCTCAGATCTGTTTCCGATAGAGTTTCAGAATCATAACGTTCATATGAAAGAGGCAACACAAATGAGGAATATCTGTTTTATCCACATTGTTTTACATGCGTTTAAAATTTTAAAGGACACGAAACACGGAGAATTTTCCAAATTGTTAGTTTTGATACATTTAATAAATAAGAAACAATGTTGTTTTATGACTTTCTGATCAACCTAAATATTTCCAATTCCAAACTCTGGAATAAATTATTAAAAGTCGTGATATTCTGGTAAAAATTTTTGAAACCCTCATGTTAAAAAAAAGATGTTTGATTAGATCCCCTGTTTTGGTTGAGTTAAAATATATTTACTTATGGGCAGAGGTTCCCAACTTTTCCGTTTCAAACCCTTAAAATGTTACCAGAGTTGAGCCACCGTAACAACGTTAGAAATCAGTGCTTTAAGGTTTATACGAGATGGAGCATTTCTGTACATTATGTTTCACTACGTTAAATTCTTAAAAAGTGACTTTAAATCTGTTTAAATATATAACTTTTTCAAGCTAAATTTCAATAATCAGGTTTTCATATTGCACAATAACCTAAAGGCAGATTTTTAGTTATTCTTTTTTGTTTTTTTTTGGTTTGTTTTTGTAGAAACTCGGGACATTTAATCATGTAGAATTAAAAAAAAACTAAAAGAAAAGACATGAAAAGCTGGTTTGTTTTCTTGCCTTTATTATTTGGTGAAGCGTCAAAGCTTTTACATAATGTTACATATAAGGATTAATATAATCCCCAATTTGCAGTGCTACCAATTAAACTAATCTGGTTAGCATTTGTGCTGTAGACGGTTGTGTTGTCGGGTCAATGCAGCATGTTTTCATAAACCCAGTGCTAAAATAAGCAGAAAGGTTTTCCTTTTTGCCAAAGCTGGTTGCCCTCAACATTTAGTTCATTTGCTCGAGTATCACAAGCGATTCTCTTCCTGTTTAAGCGCGTCCTCCAGGCAGATGCATCTAAAGGTCCAGAGTCTCCTCTCCTGGCCTGCTGCTCGTACTGACGGAGCAGCTCAGAGAGTATATAGTGGCGGCCAAGCCTGAAAATAGATTCTGTAAAACTAAAAAACATCGGAGAGAACAAACTAGTCCTTTTAAATAAGCGTCATTTTATCAGCAGCTTTGGAAAATACAAAAATGCCCCAAAGGGCAGTGAGTCATGTGTTCACTTGAACTGGATGCAAGAGTCCTGATATATAAATGTGCTGCATGCTTTTTTTGTTCCATGCATGGTAGGAGCTTTTATATTCGTTTGTTTGTTTGTTGTTTTTTGAGGGGGGGTTGGTTCCAGGTAGCGTCTTCTGTAGTTTGTGGCTAGTATTTCAATTGATGTATATTTCATTAATCGAACATTGGAAAATTTAAAATATCAACAATCCTGGCAAATTCTTTTTATTCTTTAAGCTTTCCCTCTCAGAACCACATCTTAGCCTGTCTGTTTTAGCCTCCTCTATCACCAGTCCTTTGAAAATCCTCCTTTACAACATCCCTGCAGTTTTTTAGGTATTTTTTTTTTCTTTTCCTTCTCCATGACAGCTTCATATTCAACCGCTTTTCACCAATATATCCACTAACCTGCCTCTGCACATGTCCGAGCCGTCTCAGCCTTGCCTCTCTGACTTTATGTCAGAGCGGTCAACCTGAGATGATATTTCCTCAGTAAAAAAATTCAGCGAAAACTTTCTTTTTTTTTTTTTTTCCCCCAAATTGTCTTCTGTTGAAATGTCATACTTTTGGAATCAGATTAGATCAAATGATTAGAAAAAACAACTGATTTCACTACAGGTCTAACAAACGATTTATTGCTTCACCTTTAAATGTGCCTCTTAAAAAAAAAAAACCTTTTAAAAAAGTTTGATAATTTACTGCTTTAACCCGTTTATATGTATGAACCTATTTCTGAAACCCTATTATAAAAAAAAAAAAAATTAGTAACCTACTTAGACCAAATATCTGTATTTGTTTGTTAAAGAAAAGAGCTGTTTCATTGAAAGTAATGCAAACTTGGTGTTTCTCCTGTGCAAAGTCTAAAAAAACATGAAACATTTAGAAAAATAACTCAGAATGACTTAACTTTTAAAAACATATCTTATAAATTCATATATATATATATGAAGAAATATTCTCTACTATTTTACTTATTTTAAGTCAGAATATTTACACATCTGCTGTCTTTTATTGAATTATTTCATATTAAATGCTGTCATAATGGCCTAAAATTGAACATAAACTGAATAATAATTTACAATCGTTTCATGTTACGAATAGAACTTAATGTCGTCCGACTGTTACAAGTTATGGCAGCAACAAAAATCACGTTCTGTTGCTTTATTTTTAGAACCTTCACTAGTTATAAGAGCACAGATGAGTATTTTCTTTTTACTACAAGAAGATCACATTTCCCCTCTGAAAGGTGCTGAATGATTCCCCCCTTCGCTCTTTTGTCAGTCTTATTTCACGCTCTGAATACTTAGTAGTTAATGGCTTCCCACCTCTCTTCCCAGCGTACCTTACTGTTACTCAGATGCACTCGCATATAGTTTTCTCCATCCAGGAGTTTACTCCACTCAGCCCGTATCTCTCCTCCAGAGCGATCAGAGGAGTCTGATTTTTAATTTGCAGTTAAATGCCTCCCGACACATGCAGCTTGCTTGATAATTGACTTAGCTCAGCTGACAGGAGAAATGATTAGATCTGAGTTTCTGGGTGATCTTTTTGAATGTGAATTAGAAGCGAGGTGCTGAAAGTAGGCCGTCTGTTCAGGCCAGATGAATTGTTGAGGTGCTGATGGCGAACCGCCTCTAAATGACGGCTGATTACATCAAAACCTTCTTAAATCTGTGCGACAGTCCTAAAAACTGCAGCTAAACTGGAGATAAAACTTTGAATCATAACCAGAAAAGGCTCATATAGCTGTTGCTGTTTGTGTCTTGATATAGTTTTGGTCATAAACCTTTAGCTTTTTTCATCCGTGACGACAAAGTGAGAACATCGGTTTGCTCTGAATTCACTGAATCTTAATCTTTTTGCTATTATGTATTTTTTTTATATCCTAAATTCAAGAGCTCTTTTTGATTTGGGTTGACAAAGAGCTACAAATATGAATTAATTAAAAAAAAAAAAAAGAATTGGTTATTGAATAATTAAATAAAATGTATGAATTTTATTTTGGAGGTTTGATGTTTTCTGTGTGAAATAATGCTTAAGGATAATATTTTTACTTTTCTAGTGTAATAAATCAACATTGGTCAGCATAGGATTTTCATTGTTTGATAAACTTGAAGAAAAGGGATTAAATCAAATAGCTTTTATTAAAAAAAACAAAAAAAAAAAAGAGAAGCCATCCGCACTCATGTAAGGGAGCTAATCAAAAGGAACTGAAACTTTAAAAAGATCTAGAGACTCAATTATCTCCTTAGCAGGACTTCAAATTGAACCGTTTTAAAACTGGGTAACCAACCCATAAAGGGTTCGATTCCAGTTTAATCCTCCAACGCATTACAATGTGCCTTTGGGCCAAGCAGTTAATCCCAAATTACCTACTGATCCGCATACTGGTGTGTAAATGTTTCCGTTTGTACCAGTGTGTAAACGTGGCTCTAGTGTAAAACAGCTTGAGTCAGTATGAATAGAAAAGAGCTAAAGTTTAGCGGCTAAACTTTAGCCCATATTTAAAATTCAAATTTTGATGAGAAAGCCACCTGCTTTTGTATATATCTAAATATTATTATTGTTGTTTTTTTTTTTTCTATTACTATTAAATAGTCTTTTTTTCCATTGGTCATTTAGGTAATTTGCCATAATTTGTTTCCACCTCGGGGACATTTTATACCTGCTGTGAGAAACTATTTAAAATAATTTGTCATCACTACAAAATAAGTCAGAAAAGTATGTATGATCGGGTCAATATTAGAATCATCCAATGCTCAAAGCTGCCATATCTTTATTGTATCGGAAGTGAAAACGTTTTATGGGATTATTCCTAATCTGTAATCCCTCCATCTGCCCAAACGGGGGGGAAGCCAAATTAATTGAAATGGGGTTAAAAAGAAAACACCTTAGTGAATAATGTGCAAGTACTTTATATCAGATGTAAAGTTTTATTATTAATATTTGCTAAATTCCTGCAGTGATTAATAATCTAGAGAAACAAACTGGCAGGTAACAGCAATACGTGGGTATGAAACAGTAAATAGATTAATAAACCCAGAGAGCAGTCTTTTATCACCAGCATCTCCATAGTATAATTTTAATGACTGTATTATAAACCAGAACCAAGTGTTTGAAAGCTGTAGCATCTATTATACATTTGCCCTTGTGTGGCTGCTTTCTGTCTCTTTGTAAACACGTTTGTTCTAGTTGATGTAAAGTCCGCTACCTTTGCTCAGCAACCTGTTAGTCCTTCCCAGCCTTGTTTAGTATTCAGACAGCAGGTGCTGCTGTAATCTGGATTCTGAGGCGGGTTTCTGGGGTTTTGGTTCGCTCTTATAGCCCTGATAATCTCGTTATAGTGCTGTCAAGTGAAAATAGCTCTCCCTGCAGACCTGAACCACCATGCATTCCACCTTCAGTCGCCACAAATATAACCTCCACCCTGCCCCCAGCAGCCTGCCGCCATTTTGAGAGAGTCGTTGATAGAAGAGCCTTGGATGTATCCTTGAAGAATCACCTCCTGAGTTATCTCTATTCAGCTTCCAAACCCCCAGTACGCCGTCAACCCCCCCTCCCGTTTCAGGCTGTAAACGACAGTGATAAATATTCATCATAGGGACGCGGCGCACTGGAGCCTCAGCTCCAGATCCCCATCAACAAAAAGTCCCCCAGCTAATGGTGTTCATCCTTGGCATCCCCCTCGGGGAGGTCCTGTGAAGGGGACGAGATCTTTAAGGCATGCCGCTGGCTCCAGGCCAAACCTATCATGTTACATCAGCTTTTATGAGAGCGGATTGTTTATGTTTTTTTTCTTCTGGTCATCATTCTTGAGTATGAACCTGAGCTTACCTTTGTAGATCTGGAGGAACAAAGACGGCCTCTGATGGCTGACTGGCCGGCTCTTATTCTGTTGGCTCAACTTCACAACTTCTAATTGGCACCTTGGTTTAGGTCCTTGCTGAGATCAGTATTTTTTCTATTTTTTTAACTCAACCTGCTCTACTCAGGCACCTCTAAATGTGCCGACCACGCATTTTACACAAGGCTTTTTCGTCTCTCTTTCTTTTCATCTCATCCTCTCTTTTCCTCTCTCTCTCTCTCTCTGTCTGTCTCTCCCCGTTTCTTTTCTGTGGGTGACCACACTCAGCATTTTTCTATTTCCTGTGGGTGTGATGTCTCTCCTCCACAAGCAATCAGCCGTGATTTGTCAGCGTTCTTCTGTGCGATTCATAAAAATTCAGCAAGCATCCACAAAAGATGCCTGCGCACCTATCTGCAATGCCCCCTGCGCTCGGAGCTGCAGATCTCACCCTCTGCTCCTATGGCTAGACGCTCACTAAAGGCCTGGAATTATTAATGCGAGCCGAGATCCTGCAGGACTTTTGTATGTTTTTTGTTTTAATAATTGGAATTAAAGATCAGAGTCAAATAACTGACTTGAGCACCTCTGACAGCTCCTTGTCATTTCTACAGAAAATTGTAGATGTGTTTTTTTTTCTCTCTCTCTCTGTTTGTGTGGATGCCTCTTTGTCTCTGGGAGGTATGACGTGCCCGGCAGTGGAAGGGAGCAGCTGTGCGTTGGACCTTGTCTGTGTTGTTCTGCCATGCCCTGTCACTGCTAGCCGTCTGTTGGCAGCAGCCTGTGCTGGAGGCTTGCAGCCTGGTCGCAGTCTTTCCACAGTGTCATATGGTGAGCTTTCACAATGCCAAGCCATGCCTTCGCACAGCTGTGACGGAACGTGTGTCTTTAATAGGCACGGCCCCATATGAGATTCCTGCTTCATGATAACCTCGGGTAAAAAAAAAATAAAAATTCAAATGACGTAAAGCAAGATCCTGTTTCTCTAACAAAAAAAATGTTTATTCTCTTCCATTTATTAAGAATGATTATTATTATTATTATTATAACCAGCTATGGATGAAAATATCCCTCCAGTATTACTCTAGAAAATTAATTTTGTGAAATTATGAAAGAAGAAATAATTAAACTAAACTGATGATGAGGCTCTTTTTGTTCCTAAATATGTTTTCAAACAACCAAGCTTTTCTTTATTACAAGAAAGGAGAAAATCCTATTTAGGGCTACGCAATAAAACCATAATGCATGTATTTCAATAGACCCCTGATCAATATGAGCAGGAAATATGTTCAATAGGATGTTCTCTAAATTCAGGTTTTATCCTCAAAACCTTTCACAGCTAAACTAAGAAGGTAAGTCTGATCTTATTTTAAAGGTAATATTTAAATAGGCGTCGGAGTTCTTACTTCAAATACATGAAACAAACAACTAGTCAATAATTATAACTAGGCTTAAATCATGATTGTTGACCAGCCTCTGTCCTCTTTCAGTCAACTGACTGGCAGTGTGCAGCCACAGGATGGAGAGGGATGATCCATATGTAAAGTTCCTCTGGCATCTCATTAAATTGACCTCAAGTTGTCAGAAAGTAATGGAGGGAAATGTTAGAAGGGGTTGAAATCAGTGCAAACAGACACTGATCACCTTTACTTGTTGGAAATATTAAGTTCTTTGTATACAAAGGAACACCCATTAACTTAGATATGTATATCGCAGCTTTTCCTTTTTGTAATTTATTAAAAATAATATAAATGAGAGGGACATGCTCTGATGCATAAATGATGAGGATATTATTGTAGCAACTGTAATTAATAATAGTTAACAGGTCAAAGTAGTAATGGGTCGTAAGAGAAGTAAACTAAATTTATCGGTTGGGAAAAGCCTGATCAGTGCATCTGGAGCTGTGCTTTTTTTTTTTTTTGTCTCTTACTTCTATCCCAATAGCCATTAGCCTTGTGCTTTCATGTCTATTTGTCCATTATCTGTGCATCATCAGATGGACCATTATCCCATTATGTTTTGCATCTGTGCTCCAAATGCTTACTGGAAATGAGTCACCACAAAGGCCTGTAAAAAGTAGGTGTTACTATCAGACGACTATTCATAGCCAGACCAACATCGCATTTAAAAAAGTCCACTGAAGGGGGGGGGGGTCGCTTTTTATATCTAGATCCACATCAAAATGTAACATTGCTGCTTTTTATGAGGAGCCAGAGGACTTTTTCTTTGGAGTGAAAAGCTTCAAAAAGAATTCCAGTCACAATCTGACCCCATGTTATGTCCCCAGTCTGTACAATTGTGTCGTATTTAGGTCATTTTTAACAAGCGTCTGTCTCCCCCTGTTTGGCTCAGGTGACCGGTCCACCTGTAGCTCCCCTTTTGTTGCCATGGTAATACCCCGTCCTTCTTATAGTGCGCTCCAGAGCTGCGACTCATCTGTTTTCTTTCTTTTTTTTTTTTCTATCCTTGTCTTACCTCGTCGAGCTTTCCTCACACATCATACGTGACTGGCTTAATGTGCTTAGAGCCCATAAACACACACATGCACACTTGAACAGTAGCTGTAGCTCTTTGTACAAGTCTTTATTTAACACGATCCCATCTGAAAAGCAAAAAAAAAAAAGAAGAAGAAGTAGAAAATCCAGCATGTGTTTGTTTATGCTCTCTGTAGTAACACACTGCCGGTTTTGTAAATCAGCTTACAGAGGCAATGTGCTGGGTGGGCGGACTCTAGTGGGTGTCGCTGACAAAGCATTTATTGCACGCAGAGCAAAAAATCCCTGAGCCGTTACTCTATGTGTGTGTGTGTTTTTTTTCTGTGTCTTGTCTTTTAAAAGAGCTCAACACTAATGGACAGCATTCGGCCTTCTGTCTTCACACCCCTTGGTTGGTTTTCTCACCCGCGCACCTTCCCTGGGTGTTTCCTCTGTATTTACACAACAGAATGAAACTGCATTGCAGCTTGGTTATTCTGGGCTCTGCACTAGTTACGTCTCTTTATTGATTTGTGGGATTATAGCTGCTCTGACTCCAAAGACAGGTGTGACTGTCTAGACTTGGTATCTCACTGCCGTGTTTACAGAGGAGAAGTAACACTTCTGTTTTCCTAGATATTGCCAAAGCTCTTCCAATCGACATTTCCCAAACGTGACTTATCGTAATTCACGTTGAAGATGACACAGAAGCTTCAAGTACTTTCCTCTAAATTGCATTTCTTGTTTAAATTCAAGCTGACCTATGCTGGAGGTGGAAATACCTGCAAAAGATTAGTTTGTTCTGGCAAATGCAGAAAGACGGCACTATTTCAACACTCTTGGTATTATAGAGAAGGATGCCTGAAGTCCTTGACCTACTTTATATTTTTGGGTCACGCTCGTGCTGCAGCCTATTTTCCAGAAATATATTTTTTATATTGAAGTGATTTATTTCCTAATTGTTTAGGTAACTGTTTTTGATTTATCATTATGGTTTTTCACAGAACAATCACCAGTTCAGGTGGACGCTGCTCCTGTGGCATGAATACCATAAACAAAGGAAACAAGGCCTTAAAGGTAAAGACGATCGTTTGATAACCCTTGTTCTTCATAGGATTATCCTTTAGACCAAAAATGTATGATTTGTGTTTCTATTATTTGGTCATTTTATTGAATTTTGATTTTCTATATTTTGCTCATTTTTTAAGCTTAGTAGTTATCCTAGTTTGTTTAACTGCTTTGTTTGATTCTTTTTTTTTTAATTCAAAAAGCAGTCTTCAGTGCACCATCTTTGCAGTTCGGGTTCCATTCTTGTTTATCCGTTTCTGAGTTTTAAGTTCATGTTTTTGTCATTTTAACGTAAGGAATTGATATTTTTTTAGTAACTTGAAACCCATGAATTTGATGTATTTTTGTATATTGTATATTTTTATTGACTTTGCGCAAGAAGCTCGAGGTTGCTTCCAGTTTTTATATTGCCAGGCTTGGATTACACAACCCCCCCTAAAAAAATAGACTCTATTTAGGCTGGAAATTTGTTGTATCATTTTTTTTCACTTTTTCTAAAATTCGTTTAGCAAAAAAGGCCTAAATCTGTCATGAATTCTGAATAAATTGCTAAATATTTCTTATACATAATGAGAACCATATTTAACAGTGAATTTTATTTTATTTATTTATTTATTTTTAAATAGCAACATTATTTTGTTACATACTCACTGTTAAAACATTTCTATGTCATACTTTAAAAGAATATTTTTTTGTGTCCAAGGGACACGGGTGGAGCACAAAATGAAGGGACTTCCAAGAGTTACAAGTATAACGTTTCAGTTCTCAGGATGGTGGGTCACATTTTATTGTTCAGTTGCAATGTCTACTGCCGCCGAAAGATGATCAAATGTCTATTTTCTGTTATTATCACGTATATTCTTGGAAGATTTATGTTCAGCTAATTGTTCATCCACTAACATCAGTCAAAGCTGCTGCCTTTTGGTAAAAATAGAGAAAATAGAGAATAATAATTGCCCACCCTCCATGATTTAATATTGTTATATTGCCCACCCCTACTTTCTTAATGATGACTTGGGAAAAAAAAAAGCAATAAATTTTAAATCAAACAATTTCTAATCATTTTTTTATGTGTGCAGGTAAAGCGGGAGCCTGGGGAAAACGGCACCAGTCTTACGGACGATGAGCTGGTCACCATGTCAGTACGTGAACTGAATCAGCATTTACGGGGGCTCTCCAAAGAGGAGATCCTACAACTAAAGCAGCGGCGGCGCACCCTGAAGAATCGCGGCTATGCTGCCAGCTGCCGGGTGAAGCGCGTCACCCAGAAGGAGGAGCTAGAGAAACAAAAGGCCCAGCTGCAACAGGAAGTGGACAAGCTAGTGACAGAGAATGCCAGCATGAAGGTGGAGCTAGACGCTCTGCGCTCAAAGTATGAAGCCCTGCAGAGCTTTGCCAGGACTGTGGCCCGCAGCCCCGTCACTACAGGAAGGGGACCTATGGCCTCTGTGATAGGGCCCCTCATCCCCGGTAAAGTAGCCGCCACCAGCGTCATCACCATCGTCAAATCCAAAACGGAGGCCAGGTCGTAGTAGCAGAGCAGGCAGAGGGAAGATTTTCTCGCCTGATCTCGTCAGTGCATTTTAACAAGATGCAGGGTCTCCCGTGTTTTCAGTTGAACTTTAACACACATTAAATGCTTCCTGATTTACTCTTAGCAATGCAACTCAGCGTCTTCTACGCACAGGTGGTCCCTACCTGTAACAAAAAACTATTTCTTTCTCATTTCAAAAGACTTAGTCAATCAAATGTTATCATTAAAGGCCCTCTTGCCTGTTAGTCTGCACTGACCTGGATAAGGATCAATAATAAAAGGTCACATTATTGGTCCTAATGCTACAGAAGTCTTCAAAAACAACCTAACTAACCCAAAACTATCAATTTCAGTCCAAATTGTGATATTTCTGTTTGTTTTTGTTTTGGTGTTAGGTGTCTCTCAGTGATTTAGGCATAAAACGATGCTAACAACCTTAGTGTTTATTTCCATTTATGCATCCATGAAAGGCTTCAGTGAAGTTGTCATTGTCGACATGACTGGTAGATGCAATAATATATGTATGCACTGAAAAAACACTCAT
>JAUZNJ010037225.1:0-11541 GCA_034780135.1 Jordanella pulchra | reverse complement strand
ATAATAACTTCAGTTTTGTTTCTGTTCAGCTGAAGAAAGTTTTGGCACATCCACACATTTATCTGTTCTAAGCATCTCAAGTACCAAGTATGAAGCTGATGATTGGGAGACTTTAGAAAACAGCAAAAGGACACGAGGTGACCAAGCTTCCTGATGTGAGACAGCTTGTTGTTAAAGGCAAAGTGAGAAATGTGAAAGATTCCCAATCAGACTGATCCAACAGTATCTTTTCTTCCAAAAGAGATGCAGCACTGTGTAAAAGTTTTGACCTTTAAGAGCATTCGTCTTTCTCTCTTTTTTTATTCCTAACATAATTAAAGTTACAAGTCTCAGATCGTTAAACAAATGTTAACATCAGACAAACATGACATGAGAAAAGCTAATTTCAAATGAAGATCTGATTTGTTAAGGGAGAAAAGAACCAATCCAAAGCAAATGAACCTTATGTGACCCATAGGTTCTGCTCTTTGTTGGATACTGAAACAGAAGGATCAGTTTGTTGGAGATGTAAACTCACGCCCTGTTGGTTAAGCGGCAGGACAGTCATCCATGGAAAATCTAAAGGTTCTTTAGGTTTACTTTTCAACCTCTTGTTTTTAAAACAGTTTTTTGTTTGCTTCATTTACTCTAGATGTCTTCATCAGATGTATTTCAGACATTGGTACTTCTTTAGAAAGCCTATTATTCCTTTTCTCTCTCTTTCTCAGTGGAGCGATAAAAATTATACAATTTTTCTTTATGTTTTCCTGTAAGAGTCATTTAATAGGCATTGTTCTCAGTGCATTTGGGCGTAATGGAAATAAAAAGAGTGTTTCTGTTTTCATATTCTACCAGTAAAGTGAAATGTTGATGCATAGACAGGACCTTTTTCTGATCCTCACTATTTTTTCTTGTGGTCTTGGGGTTCAGTTTATGTCAGGTTTAGATTATTTTTAAGGATAAATGACAACAAAAGATGTTGTTCATGTTTTAAATCTTAAAAGGGATATGCTATTAGTTTAACACATTCTAAATATGTTGTAATTTTCCAAATAGTTAGAAAATAATAATTAAAAAATTATACATTTTTCACCATGGAGGTAGCAGTTTTTTTCTCCTGAGCAATGAATGCTAGATTGATAACACTGGACGGGAACTTACAAAGTAAACACAGTAAGGCTAACATTAGCAGAATTTTTTTTATCGTACTTAGTGTGACTGGCGTAAATGTCACATTGTAGACAATGCCTCACTGTGGCAAAGCTTTCATGAGCGGTTATGCATGAGATGAAATAAACAAATAGAATCTTCTTGTGATCTACCGTTTACTAAACGATCTAGAGCTAACACAATTAGCAGAAGCTAACATGAAATCAGAAGATGAGCAATGACTGTTTAAAACGATGGTGAAGCATTTTTCAGTCGTAACACATTGTTCTAATATATCTTGGAAAAAGTTTCGATCCTGATGCTAACCGTAAACAGCCTCATTTAGAAACTGGAGCTCTTTGTAGCATAGCTTTACATCTGGGTTAGCATCTCCTAGCAGCAGTAGCAGCACAAACACGGGCTTCTTCTTCAGTCAATTCTCCCCTCTTCCTCTCATGATTCTGGTCACCAGCTCTGGTCTGATTACCTGATCATCTCTATTTGCTCTGCTGCTCTGCTCTAATCAGTCATCATCAGTTCCACCTTCACTCCAACTGATATAAACCTGCCTCAGACCAGAAGCTGATGCCAGATTATTGTTGAGCCTCATTGTGAGTCATGTCCAGCATTTATCCTATCTTTCTGCCTGTTATGACCTGATTGTCTCTCAGTTCTTGATCTTGTCGAAGCCCCTGTTGGACCTGTTTTGTACCTGTTGGTTTTGACCCCTCTTTTTGCCTCCCTGACCATGACTCTGGATTCTGCTTTGGAGTTTCCTCTGTCATCTGATCACCAGGTTCTGACCACTTCTAAAACTACGACTCTGATTCTGGATCTCGGATTGGATTAATCTCAGTCTTCTGGTTTCCCGGTTCCGACCCCTACTCTGGGCTTTTCCTCCCACACACTCTCTTTAATTAATTTCCCTCCAGGATTATTAAAGTATTTTTGATTCTGATTCTCTAAGGTCAGTCATCAATATTACCTGATTAACATTCTAGCTTTCTGTGCTGGACACCCATTTCTGTATCTCCCTCCAGAAGAACCAGTTGCTGTGGCTGACTCCCGCTGCTGTCCCTGTCCCAAAAGTCCTTGAAAAAACAGTTGAATCTTATCTCTGTCTGGCTCAGATTCTGGGTCGGTAAATTCACACCGATCGTAACACTTCCTTCATTCTGCCCTCCTTATCTTCATCGCCTCTTGCTATTTCTACATTCTCATCAATTTCAGTGCATTCTTGTTAAAACTGGACTGAGTTAGCGCTGCAGGACCTTGTGGACCACATTTACTCAGAATGTATTACAGCAAAAACCATGAAGACTTCTCTGTAACAATATTTTATTCAAATTAGATATAACCAAACATATTCTAGTATTTTTGCTGTTTTTACATTTAAAAAAATTATTTCTTTAATAATGTCTATTCTTACAGCTAGTCGTGGATCCCTTAAGGTTTTGAACACATCGACTCAAACAGTCACATGAGAGCAACTTAAAGCAGCCAGGTAACCTAACGTGCAGGATCATGGCTTGCTGAAGCCAAGGTGTTTTCTTTACATAGAAAGGCCGAAAATCAAAAAGGTCACCATCCAACTGCGATATATATATATATATATATGTATGTATGTATGTATGTTATTACAAACCCCTCTTAAGAAACGTTTCCTAAACGGTTCCCCTTAAACAAATCAGAAACATTGTCTTCATGAAAACAATAATTTTTCAACAGAATAATGGATTTTTTCATTATTTCTGCAGTACCTGCTGCAGCATGTGCTGATAGCAAAGCATAACTCTTTATTTGATCAATCAAGCAGGTGCTCGACCTGCTGAATAAACTGCCTGTCTGTATCCTCCAACTAATTGAAGCTGACACTCATATTCCTATAATTAGCTCTCAGGTTCATGCTGGGCTTGTTAATCGAGTTTGCTTTGCTAAGGTGGCCTTTGTCATTTGGCGCCGGTTTGGCTCTTTCTACCGGCCAATCATTTGGGTCCTTTTTCTAATAAGCATTTCAGTATTTTCAAGAGGAAGCTACAGGGGACAAGGATCCACATGAGGTCTATCTAAGCCATAATTACTTCTGCTTTGTTGGTACAGTCAATCCATGGCTTTAATGTTAATGTTGTTGGCCCATCTATATTATATTTAAAATATTAGTAGTTTTGAATATTTACATTTTTATACTAATGATTTGGTCTATATCAGAGCTCATAGAATAAACAGCCAACCGTAAAATAGAAATAACCACAACGTAGCTGATAGTTTTAGAGTAGATGCATACTTCAAATGAATAAAGATGAACTGAAATGGTGCGTAGGACATGGATCAGAACTTGGATCCAATCATCTGCCTGTTCACCGCTGACAGAAGGCCGTTTTTCCCATCATGCAGTGCAGCCTTCCACAGTTGCTTTTGATCAACTGCAGCCTCAGACGGCTGGCCTTGTTCTGATCTCCGAGGTGTCAGTTCCTCACGTGCTCCAGACCTCAGACGCAGATGGGAGCAAGTAGGACAGAGAGCTAACTGCTGTGCACCGCACAGGCCAACACCGATCGGACTGGTCCAGCTCAGGTCGAACGGTTTAACTGGCTCTTGATAAGGTCAGGGACCAGAAGGTTCATAGAAAAGATAAATCAAGAGGGTAAAGAAAAAAAAAAGGAAATTTGCAAAAAAGGATTATAAAATGTAATGTGGAAAAAGGTAAGGGAAAAAGGAATTATCTTTTTAAATGTGTGACCAAAGTTATTTATAATCAAATTTATAAATTGTAGTTTTAAAATCTCAATTTGATGAAATTTAAAAAAATACATGTTGAAATTGCAGGATTTAATAAATTATTAATAAATACAATTTACAATTCCTTCAATTTAAGATTTACATTTAGAATAAGTTTTTCAGATTAGATTTCTAATAATATTTAAATGTTAAATGTGTCTGTTTTTCTTTTTCAGTGACTCTGTCAGTCCTCCATACATGTGAAGTCAGCAGGGGGCCCTAAGGAGCCGCACACACCGCCTATGCCTCGGGCTGGCTCTGATAGGAGGGTATGTGGATGTCTTCATTGTGTGTGTTTGTGTGTTAGTGTATGTGTGTTGGTCTGTCAGCACGTGGATCCTCCCGCCCTCCTCTCCATCCACTCTCCTCCGGAGCTCAGAGGCGCACAAAGACGCGCAGCAGCACAGCCTCTGTGTTTGTTTCCAAAGGGAAATCGGGCTTGTTTCGGCTTATTGTAAAATAAAAATTATATAAAAAAATACAGAAATAAAAGTAATTAAAGAGAACAGAAAATCCAGTCCCGATAGCCCCGCCTCCCCTCATGCCGCCGATGAGGCTTCAGAGAAGGAGACACTGGTGATCGGACCGAGCGGCATCTCCATGAACATGGCGTGCATCGGGGACGCAGACCCTTTCACCGCTGCGATACCCGCCACCAAAGTTGAGCTGACGGTGTCCTGCAGGTGAGTGAATCGCTGCTGCGCTCAGAGGAAAGATCAGCTGTGTGGTTGGAGAGAAACTCCCTGTGCGCTCCTTATCATGGGAGGAAACGGATCATCCTCTTCTCCTTATTTAAGCTGCATTATTTTGATCTGAATCGAATGCATGGAAAGTGTGTCTGCTGGTGTGAAAGCATCCTGGGGCTTTGCAAAGACACCAAGCATCACCAGCTCTCTAAATGAGCTCAAATCTTCTGGTTTGATGGAGCTGTGTTGCTGAAGCAGGGGTCAAGATTCAGGAGATTGGATGGATTCATATCAGCCTAAAATGTGTGGTTTAGGGAGGTGTTTGAGGCACGAGCAGGCTGTCAGAAACACACAGCTGCTGCCAAAGGCTTCATCTGAGAGGGAGTTTTGTTTAGACATTGTTTCTCTGATAGGATATTTGACATGGTGCCTGCTGGCTTTCCTTTATGAGCCAATTAATTAGCAGCTTGTGGAAAAAGGAAAGGAGAATAATTTACGAGTTAGAGGAAAACTAAAAATCATCAGAACTGAGATAATTAAAACCTTGCAGTTTATCTTATCTTAAAGTTTTTCTATCAAGCAAAAGCAAAAAAAATCTTGAAAAATCTAATTAGATTCTAGTTCCTTAAAAACTTCAATTTTTGACTCAAAGATCTGTTAACAACTCAAAAAAGGAATATTTTGACACCTGTTCCATCCATGGAGCACTTTATTAAATCTGCAGTATATGTTTTAAACCGTAGTGTTATGGAAATATTTCATGGTTTCAAATAATCAAAAAAAAAGGTGTTATTAGAGCTGCAGTCTATGGAGGCTACAGTATCATCCAGATCAAAGGACTGCTTGGATGGAGTATTTGCTTGTTTATCTTATTTCAAGTACACACTGGATGGTGTCTAAATGCCCTGAATAAATACTGCATGTATGATTTTAAGCCAAAGCTCACAGAAACCGGGTCAAAATCTGCAAAGATGGAGAAAGACAGACGACAGTCAGGAAAACGTTGGTGGATGTCAATCTTAGCAGCATGATGATTCTCAGCAGAAGTGCTCCAATTAGGATATTAACCATGGATGCACCTACCAATTTATTTAATTTTTTTATTAATCTAAACTATACCTTAAGTAAATAAACTTTTTAAACCAAACATTTTATTTTTTTTTTTATTTATTTATTTTTTTTTTTTGAGCTTTTTTACGGCACTAGTGGCTCGTTTTTCTGACAGTAGGCTGACAGGAAAGGGGGTATGAGAGGGGGGGAGAGACATCCGGGAAAGGACCACAAGCCGGATTCGAACCTGGGTCGCCCACGTCGAGGACTAAGGCCTCCATACATGGGTCGTGCGCGCTAACCACTGCGCCACCTGCACACCCAAACTAGACATTTGGAATATAGAAAAAACAACAGTGTATGCACATTTTAAATGATTTGCAAATAGCAAAAAATGTCGTCTTTTACTGAATAATTGTATATATTTTATGTTAAGAAAATGTTTTACAGTTCATATTTGTAGATTTTTGTCTTAATTTCTGCTGTAAGTAGATAATCCATGTTTTAGAGTCTGTTTACCGTTACTCTAGGTTCAAATACCAGATCAGCTGATGATTACTTACTTAATCATGATTAATCTAATTAATCTTTATGCAAAAATGAAGCAGGGTCTGGTTTCCTATTGTCCCTGCGTTTCAACCAGTAATCCCCCCCAAACAACAAAAACATTATTTCACTCTGATTATTAATAAGCACAGAATGAAGTAAGTAGTTTCATTTTTAAATGCATATTATTTCTTATCTCATTTTATTACTTAAATTAATTTTAAATGTAGTTTTTCTTATTCAAATGGATATGACAGTATTTGTGCATTTTATGATTTATTTAGATATTCAATATTTGAATCATGTATATGAGACCAATTAATAATGTTACATATACTTATTTCATGTTACATTTATTTATTTCATATGTCGGTCCTCCATATACCTGTGGTAGAGATGATCTGTGTGGAAACAGAAAAGTTTCAAAAACATGTTAAAGTTTTTGTTGCTGGTTGGCAGCAGAGGCGGGTAGAAAACCCAAAAGTTTTACTCAAGTAAGAATAGCACTACCTTCAGATTCTTTAAGTAGAACAATAAGAATGAAGAAGTATTTGTTATAATGGATTCTCAATTGCTGCCTGATTTAATGTTTAAATTTATGTCAGAAGACGGAGAATTACAAGCAAATTCTGGTATTTTAAAGTAAAGGAAACACTTTTCTAAGTCATTTTTTTTACAACATGAATTTCTAAAACCGATCCAATGTGTATAATTCAGCAAAGGTTAAAGAACTTCCACCTACGACTTACTCGTCCTGGGTGACATAACCCGGCAATTTACTCATTGCAGAGTAGAGACACTCACAATAATAATAGGGAAAAGTAAAAAGTACAGGCAAGTACAACTACTTCAAAAAGTGCTGTTTTTCTTTCTTTATGTTTTTTAAATTAAACTTACTCAAACAAATGTGACTAGTTATTACCCACCAACAAAACGAGTCTGTGGAGCCGCCTGTGATGTAAATGTGACTGTTTACATTCTATCAGCAACCAAGATATCCGGTATTGATTAAAGAGAATCAAATGTTTGATAAGATTCTGTCAGTAGTTCAACTAATATGTTTAATTATAAACTGATCTTAAAAGTTATTGTATTTATTTAATCATAATACAATCATTTCATGTATTATACAATGGCTACAGTTTACTGCACCATAAAAAATGTTTTTTATCAAAGTCAACAAATTTTTTTTTTACAATTTGGATTGTAAAAAAAACTATAAGTATTCTCTCTTTTTCTCCCTTGAAACAGTTTCCCCAAAACAGCAGTTTGTAGTTTATTTTCTGTGATCTTTACATACCTGCGCAGTATGTATATAATACATAAAACTACTGCAACAGCTAGAAGCTAGTAGATAGTTTCCTGGCTGTTATCTTTTAGGTTTCTTGTAATCACACTCTGTATGATAGTAATATTTATATATTTATACATGCATATATACATGCATGGGCTGATGCTAGAGCTCACAAAGAGTGAAAGATGCATTTGCATGATGGCTGAGGAGAATACTGGTTAATCTAGTTATTATTTCTATAAAAACTGCATGTTTTTCTAGTAGACTGCAGCCTTAGAATTAAAAGCATCTGTTGTTTTTCTATGGATGTTTTATCCAAAACACCACGTCAGCGAAAAACAAAAAATCTATATCATGTTATGATTTGCTGAGCTTGTCCATAATTGTAAGTCGACCTCAAAACAATATTATTCTCATATGGGTCTGGAAACAAAAAGAGAGTTATTGTTTTTGCATTTTTATGTTTTATTTGGCTGAACTGAGGAGCTGAAGGAGATATTCTTTTCCACTCAGTGAAGAAAAGGCCTTCCTGTTTATTTGCTTTGATCACTGTATCTTAGATACAGGTTTGGGGCTTTTTATAAAGAAAAATAATACTAATTAAGGTAATTATTAGTTAAACCTACAAATAATTTAGTGTAAATCTCATATCTATTGATGTCAAATCAGTGAACAACTGTTGGAGACATCGCCTCTAAAAAGAAAAAAAAAGCCTTGAAATGGCTGAACAGAAGTGAGCCTGGAAACGACTGTAATGATTCAAGATCAGAGGCTGTGGCGACTTTGCTTCTGAAAAACAGAGATGGCACCATCTGGGTGAGTTGTTGTTTTTTTGATGGCATAGTAGGAGAAACGGTTGTCTAAGCTGTGACTCATCTCAGTTTTCTAACAAATGCTGTTTTTTATTCATGCAAGCGTAATGGATAAGCTCGGGTTTCCGCGTCCTGCTGACGGTTAATAAGATGGATAGAACAGAGAACGGACAAAGAGCAGCAGAGCTTTTTCTAACGGAGGCGAAGGCATTTTGAGTCACTAACTGATTCATTGTTTGTGTCAGTTGTTTATGAGGAAACGTAAAGCGGCTCATTCTCTCAGTTTGTACAGGAATGTTTTAGACACAACTCTGCAATTGGGGATGGAAGGCAAAGATCTGGTTCATCTGGATCACGGCTGGGAAACTTCTGTTCTCCAACCCTGGTTTGCTGCTAAAGACCCGAGTATTTGATTCCGGTGTCTTTAGGCAGAACCCAGAAATGGGCAGATTACCCGAACATCTCAACAAATAAAGAAGAAGAAAATGTTTAAAATTTGGCACAGCAGACTCAGCTGATAGAAAACCGATCTGTCTAAATACTCAGCAATACTCTTTGTTTTTCATTCATTGATGTTACTGGAACTGGGTGGAGTACCTTTGTACCTCAGTAGATATGAATGCCAGTAGTGAAAATGTCCCAAACTACACTTATCAGCATTCAACTCTGGAGAATTTGGGCAGTAAGGGTTACGTCATTAACCTGCACCTCTGCATCATAACTGTGACATCGATACAACAGGATCCGCCCCTGTTTTAAGAAATAATAACTTCTTTACCTTTCATTTTTGTGATATTTTTAACAGTTTAATTCTATAACGGGTGCTTATATTTGTGAATTTTTTTTATCAACAGGTTTTGATTACGTACATAAAACATGCAGCCCAGTAATTTTAGATCGAATGTCTTCAATTTATAATATACACACTTACATTTAAATATAATCAAAATGCCTTAATATCGCAAAGTTTTCAAGTAAATATTACCGTCTTTAGTACATTTTTTTGAAAATCTAGATGGTTTGATGGATCAGTTAAATGTTAGCAATTTGGTCTCTGAATATTTATCTCGTCGTTGCTGCAGAAGTAAAATTGAATCAAATTTTGCTTCCTTGCCCCCTGCTTGCTCCCGCCGTTTCAAAACACTGAAAATGGTCCCATTGATTAGAACTGCTGCTGGCTGGAGCGAAAGCTGTGTAAATTAAGGGTTAATCTGTGTCCTATATTACCAAGGTGATTAAATTAATCGAACAAAATTAATTGAAAACATGTCAAGAAGCAAAATGCTCATGTTTAGGTTACCATATAGGTAACATGTCTTCTCTGCAGTACTACCAAAAATTCAATTAACCTCTCAGATATTTACCCCAGATCTAGAAGGAAAAACAGCAAGGGGTCAGACTCTGTCCTGGTGAAAAGAGAAGTCACAATGTAGAAAAAAAACAGGAGTGGAGCAGTTTTCTGATTAATTCAGCGACTAATTATTGGACCGCTTTGGTAGAGCAATGCCCTTTAACCCTGAAGATGGTCAGGCAATTAAAAAAAATAGAGATCACTGCTTTACACTCTTCATCCAAACATATACATCCTAAGAAAAGGAAATATTTACATTCATTTGTTTTCTTTATATATTTATAGTTTGGTTTAGTCAGTAAAGCTTTGAGATGTACTTGATAAAATCAGTTCTATGTCTTTAGATCTAGCCTTTTTACAATAGTTCAAAGTTGTCCTCCCTTTTTCCAGATGACTCGAAAACAGTGTTAGGTGTAGAGTTGAAAATGAATGTGTAGTTACCGGCCACCGAGCTTTGAATAAAATGATCAGTTTCCATTATGATGAATGTGAGCAGACCGTGAATGTGGTTAGAAATGCAGTGAGTCATTGAACTTGACGAAACACCATTCAATCAACTGAAGCTTTTACTTTAAATGCCAGTGGTCTGCTGTATACACCTGTGTAAGTCAACAGACACGTAGATTCATAGTGATTATTTTTTTCACACTGAGAAAGAACCGTGCTGGTGCATTTTTAGCCTCTGTCACCCAGACACAAAAAACCCAGAATCTCTTAGCGGTCCTAGCTAGTGGGCGGTGTGATTTTCCCACTCTGATGTCTTTTGTAAACTGCTAAAGCATTCAGTCTTGGAAAGAAGCCATCCTCAGGTTAAAGATCTGCTCCACTCGAGAAATCGTGACTGTCTCTGATTTTTCTGGGCTAGTCAACCAGCAGAACTAACATCCTGATTAATTGGTCTAATGACACATGTTTGTGAGGAGAAAAAAACCCCATCTGCTGGGGCCGTAGCGTCATACATGTATGCAGCTTCATGTTCTACCTGGATTGTTAACAACAACCTTGGTAGGCCTTTTAGAGCTGCATGATCAAAAGACCCTTGTGAACCTTAAGGGGTTGGGGGATCTACTGATCTGAGTGGTACACAGCGTAGAGGATAGCCATGACCTTTGGACACAAAAGGTAGGAAGCGGATTCCCTCTGAGAATCGACGTGTTTGGATGTGGCTGCATTGAGGCTGGACACCGACCTGCTGAGAGTTTGGTTGATGTGTCACTGTTAATGTGGAGGGGAAAGAAAAAGAGACTGAAAAGATTTCATCAAAGTCTGAACTGTGAGGGAATCTTTTTTTTTTTCAACAGATTGCCTCAATGAACACATTGCCTCAATGGTTGATTGAAAAAAATTTCTTACACAATTTTTTTTTGTCTCTTTGCAAGAAGACCTAACCTTCTTAGGGCAAAATCAGATTTTTGTTTCCATTTTTCAGCTGGTCCTAAATTTTTTACCAGGAGTGCATTTGACCATGTGTCTGTAGGGAAAGTGGGAAAAGGATTCGTCTTGTATGAGACCTTTAGAATAACATTATGATGAGGCTCTAGGTTGTGCAAAACAACTGGTTCCAGTGCAATGCTAAGTTCTACTATCAAGTATCTTTTCTATTTGCTGTCCAAGGAAATAATAAACAATAAGCTTTTTTTCTTGGTCCTATAATTATTTAAGTCCAAACCTGATTCCTACAAAAGCTTAGCAATATTCTAAAGTTATAATTTATTTTAAAAACCAAGAATGATACAATTGTGTTTGGAATATTTACAACTAGACCCCATGAACGAATTAAGGTGTGAATTGTCAAAATGCGATGTGTATCATGATACGTGTGTCTAGGCCTGTCGCGATAAACGATAAATCAATTAATCGCACAATAAATAAAAACTATCGACGTCATTTAATTTA